>JAJSOF020000027.1:93394250-93501750 GCA_025594305.2 Periplaneta americana | reverse complement strand
GTGAAGAATACAATGCGTTGTGTAACTTTCTCCATTCTCCTGTAACTTCATCCCTCTTAGCCCCAAATATTTTCCTTTTTCTGGAACACCCTTAACCTTTGTTTCTCTCTCAAAGTCCAAAATACATGTATAGTAGTGGCAAAAAAACCGGACCGACCCTTGTAGCTGTTTTCAGAGCCTTGTACACTCCAAAGCACGATAGACTGGTAACTAAGACTTTCGTGGTTCGAATCCTGCCTGGGAAGGAAACTTTTTTTTGTTCCTTATTGTAATAATAAGTTAATTAAGTAGTAAAATATCGCTGCAATCGAAAAGAATATCACAGATAAAGAATGAACTATTCAGGAATATCATTTCTTTAATTCACTAATATTCTGAAGCTAAAAATGTGTTGTGAATTCCATAGTTGTTTCGTACAGAATTTTTTTCGATTTTTAACTAAAAAATTACATTTTCTTACGCAATTATGACAACAGTTGTGACAAATCACGCCATTCTTGTAAATTCTTCAAGACTGTACATTAGGATGCATAATTTAACTGTAAAGAATCAAGTTCTTACGGGGTTAGGTACAGCTTACAGCAGTAAAATTTTGAAGTATTCAACATATTTTTTCTTCCATTACTGTATCTTGTACAATAATGAAAATTAGTATGTGTAAAACACTATCCTTCCGCTATATTAAAAAAAAAATATTTTTACAATTTAAAAAATTATTTACATTTTTTTTTTCAAAATTCAGTTCACTGTGCAGTGATGAAGCGTTTCTCACATAACTAAAAAACTATCCAACATTCTGTGACGAAATGTTTTGTATGTATTTATGCATATCATATCTACAATATGATGCAAGATCACTTCTCTACAGTTCTGAGGGAAAAGCTTCATCACCGCACAATGAACTGTCAACATTTTGAATTTTGAAAAAAAAAAAAAAATGTAAATAATTTTTTTAATCGTAAAAATATTTTTTTAATATAGCAGAAGAAAGTATTTTACACATACCAATTTTTATAATTGTACAAGATACAGTAATGGAGTCCACACCTGTGGAGTAACGGTCAGCGCGTGTGGCTGCGAAACCAGGTGGCCCGGGTTCGATTCCCGGTCGGGGCAAGTTACCTGGTTGAGGTTTTTTCCGGGGTTTTCCCTCAACCCAATATGAGCAAATGCTGGGTAACTTTCGGTGTTGGACCCCGGACTCATTTCACCGGCATTATCACATTCATCTCATTCAGACGCTAAATAACCTTAGATGTTGATAAAGCGTCGTAAAATAACCTACTAAAATAAAAAAAAATACAGTAATGGAGGAAAAAAATGTTGAATATTTCCAAAACTTTTACTGCTATAAGCTGTACCTGTCCTCTTAAAGTCATATTATTTGTTACAATTTTTGTGATAAGTGCGTAAGAATAATGTAATTTTTTACTTAAAAATTGAAAAACAAAATCTGTACAAAGCAATTAATAATACATTTTTAGCTTCAGAACACTAGCCAATGAACTAGTTTATTCTCTATTGTAATATTCTTTTACCATTAAAACTAAAGAAAAAAGGTATTTTACTAACAACTTCAAATTAATGTAGCTCTGAAAATATTGAGATTAGGACAAATGTTTATATGACATTTTTGCTCAGAATGTTTTCGGAAATAAGCTTCGTAAGTGACGGTAAATCCTCGTGAATGATGCTGTATATGTGTGTGTATCTGTCGAGGGTTTTCGTACAGGATTTAGTTTCTGGTCATTTATTAGGAACTTTTCGGGCCTCAATTTAGTCAGAGATGATCTTGGCATTCTAGATTTTTGTTGTTGGATTCCACGGCCAGCATAATATAAAAGGTTTTCTTTGTCACTTTTGGAGTATGACTTTGAATAGGACTAGTCAACAGATCAAATGGAAGACTTGGGATTGTTCAAAGGAAATAGCATGTTTATCTTCGTCCTCCGTCCAACTCTTCGTCCGGCGCTCTATCCGTCGTTTGGCTTTTGAATTATCTTTTAACTATAGCATCTTTTTTAAGAGGCTAAAAGTTACTCTACTCTTTTCTTTCTCGCTGTGTCAAATACAATTGAAGAAACCACCAGTGACAATAGTGTTTAACATTTAACGGTTTTTTAACACTTACGCCGGTCACCTGACCCGAATAATCCATTATGGAGCACACAATAGGGGCAGATAATACCCACACTTCGCCGTCTGCGCTTCCGTGGTATCGATTGGAGTAAACGAGGTCACGTGTCAAGTATTTTCATGTTTCCGAAGCCTACTGCGTTCCGTTAAGGATACTCAACCCTCCTTATCTGCAACCTATGGCACCACACATCCTCCTCAACAAAGAATTCTGCAATAGAGTTGGGCAACACGATTCTTTTTTCAGAAGTCGATTCCAACGATTCAATCACACATTACGAATCGATTCTAATGATTCGTTCACGATTCTTCTCAATCTGCGATTCCAACTATTCTTTTGAATCGTCAACGAGTTCACGATTCTTCTCAATCTGCGATTCCAACTATTCTTTTGAATCGTCAACGAGTTCACGATTTTTCTCAGTCTGCGATTCCAACTATTCTTTTGAATCGTCAACGAGTTCACGATTTTTCTCAGTCTGCGATTCCAACTATTCTTTTGAATCGTCAACGAGTTCACGATTCTTCTCAATCTGCGATTCCAACTATTCTTTTGAATCGTCAACGAGTTCACGATTCTTCTCAATCTGCGATTCCAACTATTCTTTTGAATCGTCAACGAGTTCACGATTTTTCTCAGTCTGCGATTCCAACTATTCTTTTGAATCGTCAACGAGTTCACGATTTTTCTCAGTCTGCGATTCCAACTATTCTTTTGAATCGTCAACGAGTTCACGATTCTTCTCAATCTGCGATTCCAACTATTCTTTTGAATCGTCAACGAGTTCACGATTCTTCTCAATCTGCGATTCCAACTATTCTTTTGAATCGTCAACGAGTTCACGATTTTTCTCAGTCTGCGATTCCAACTATTCTTTTGAATCGTCAACGAGTTCACGATTCTTCTCAATCTGCGATTCCAACTATTCTTTTGAATCGTCAACGAGTTCACGATTTTTCTCAGTCTGCGATTCCAACTATTCTTTTGAATCGTCAACGAGTTCACGATTCTTCTCAATCTGCGATTCCAACTATTCTTTTGAATCGTCAACGAGTTCACGATTCTTCTCAATCTGCGATTCCAACTATTCTTTTGAATCGTCAACGAGTTCACGATTCTTCTCAATCTGCGATTCCAACTATTCTTTTGAATCGTCAACGAGTTCACGATTCTTCTCAATCTGCGATTCCAACTATTCTTTTGAATCGTCAACGAGTTCACGATTTTTCTCAGTCTGCGATTCCAACTATTCTTTTGAATCGTCAACGAGTTCATGATTCTTCCCAGTCTGCGATTCCAACTATTCTTTTGAATCGTCAACGAGTTCACGATTTTTCTCAATCTGCGATTCCAACTATTCTTTTGAATCGTCAACGAGTTCACGATTTTTCTCAGTCTGCGATTCCAACTATTCTTTTGAATCGTCAACGAGTTCACGATTCTTCTCAGTCTGCGATTCCAACTATTCTTTTGAATCGTCAACGAGTTCACGATTCTTCCCAGTCTGCGATTCCAACTATTCTTTTGAATCGTCAACGAGTTCACGATTTTTCTCAGTCTGCGATTCCAACTATTCTTTTGAATCGTCAACGAGTTCACGATTCTTCCCAGTCTGCGATTCCAACTATTCTTTTGAATCGTCAACGAGTTCACGATTCTTCCCAGTCTGCGATTCCAACTATTCTTTTGAATCGTCAACGAGTTCACGATTTTTCTCAGTCTGCGATTCCAACTATTCTTTTGAATCGTCAACGAGTTCATGATTCTTCCCAGTCTGCGATTCCAACTATTCTTTTGAATCGTCAACGAGTTCACGATTTTTCTCAATCTGCGATTCCAACTATTCTTTTGAATCGTCAACGAGTTCACGATTCTTCTCAGTCTGCAATTCCAACTATTCTTTTGAATCGTCAACGAGTTCATGATTCTTCCCAGTCTGCGATTCCAACTATTCTTTTGAATCGTCGCAAGACACTTTCCTTTGTAAACCACGCGTAGAACAAAAACGTTCTACATCTCTCGCATAGAGGCATGAGAGGCGAGACATTAATTGTCTGTTTCTCATTGGCTGGAACCATTCAGTATGACCTCCATTAGTCTACAAAATTACCCAAGATAATGTCTCTAAATTATAATTTATCAACTGAACCTTATTATGAAGTACATTTTTTGCATTACATCTCTATTTAACTATGCAAATTTCAGGTTTGTGTTCATTATTTTGCGCACTTAACAAATGCAGTATTTTGATTTCGCTCTCGCTCGGGATCATTCGTCACGGTTCGGAAATGTCCGTTGACAGGTTACATCAAACAAAATAGAATCGTGGGTTACGATACCATGCCGATTCGTTACTATTCTTTCGAACGACGATTCGTTGATACCACGAATCGACTCTTACGATTCTTTATTATTAGTCGTATGAACGATTCGTTCACGAATCGACCCAACTTTATTCTTCAATATTTCCGCCAAGTGTTCGCTGTGTGAGGTGGCTGTTCGATCTTCCTTGCGGCCTGAGTAATCTTCCTTCATTCTTTCATTCGATATTTCTTCCTGTCCTTGCATTGTTTTCCTTATTTCTATACTTAATTAATTCGTTGATTTAATTTACTACTTTCATCTTTTGTTTTTTATAGCTTTATTTTTATTAAATTATTTATGTTTTTTTTTCCCTTCTTCTAGTGCATATACACTGAAAACTCAGAGGTATTCTATTACATTTACATTCAACTATGGCTGTAGTATGTCACATTTGAAAGAATCAGATATTAAATTGAATAGATTTCAACAAATATGCGGAACAATAATTAGAAGGTCCCTAAGGAATGAAGCCCAATGATCAACTCTATTGAAATCTTACAAGACGTTAGCCGTTCTAGTAACAACATATGGTTGTGAAAATTGGCCTTTAAATCGTACAGCCAAGTGGAAAATTGAATCATATAAGATAAAGTTCCTCCGAAGTGTAGCTGGTTTCACTCCTCTAGACCATCAGAGAATTGAATACATTAGAGAACAGTTATATATTTTCAATCTGTCACAAATAATTAAAAAACAAAAAAACAGAATTGGTATCTCCATTTAAGAAGGATCGAAGATGGTAGAATAAAAAAACAAATTCTTAAGTAGGTCTACATACCAAACCGAAAGGAGAAATGTTGGAAGGACAAGGACAAGATGGGTTGATGATATACACACTTTGTAAACAGAACAGGCCAGCAGGAATAATCCTTGTAGCTGAAGAAGAAGAAGACGAAAATATTTACGCTTTCTTGTAATTCTCCTTAATCGAATACTTTCTTTAATTTTTTTTTCTGTTTCCGCTTTCTTCTCATCTAGTCTCCTGCGTTTTTCATATTTTCTACATTTTTGTTTTTCCTTTCAATACCTACGTATTTTACCCGCTTTCTATATTTACTTCGTATCTACGTGTCTGCCTGTCCGTCCCGTTTTCCGCCCAGCCATCCATCTATCTACTCAAGCATCTATATGCCTGCCTATCTATCTATCTATCTATCTATCTATCTATCTATCTATCTATCTATCTATCTATCTATCTATCTATCTATCTATCTATCTATCTATCTATCTATCTATCTATCTATCTATCTATCTATCTATCTATCTATCTATCTATCTATCTATCTATCTATCTATCTATCTATCTATCTATCTATCTATCTATCTATCTATCTATCTATCTATCTATCTATCTATCTATCTATCTATCTATCTATCTATCTATCTATCTATCTATCTATCTATCTATCTATCTATCTATCTATCTATCTATCTATCTATCTATCTATCTATCTATCTATCTATCTATCTATCTATCTATCTATCTATCTATCTATCTATCTATCTATCTATCTATCTATCTATCTATCTATCTATCTATCTATCTATCTATCTATCTATCTATCTATCTATCTATCTATCTATCTATCTATCTATCTATCTATCTATCTATCTATCTATCTATCTATCTATCTATCTATCTATCTATCTATCCGTCTGTCCGTCTACCTACCTATCTACACCTACCTACATAACTACCTATCTGTCTGTCTATCTTGTCTGTCTATCTTTGTCTGTCTGTCTTTCTTGTCTCGTCTTAATCTAATAATTATAATCTACCTAATTTATCCTGTTCATCCTAATCTGATCACCTAAATCTAATTTAATCTAATCTAATCTAATCCATATATCTAACCTCTCTGTCTGTGTGTCTACCCATCGACCTGGTTACACCAACTTCCCTTCAACTGTATTTTTATCTTCCTTTGTTATTCTATCTTTTCTTCCCCTTTATTTATACCTTTCTTCTTACTTCTTTGCTCGGCAAGTTAAAGACTTTGTCATTGGACCAAAAATGAATTTCCTTTCTCTGCGCTCTCTTTCCTTTTATTTTTATGTATTAGGTTGATACATACAGTAGTAGGTAGCTTAGCTTTTTGTTCGTCATCACGACACTGCGTTGGTAGGAGATTGCTACCAGGTCATTTTCAATTTACTGTAAATAATTTGGTCGACTAAACATTAGAATTACGGCTTCTACAATTAATCGTTCTAAATGGAAACGTTTCCTCATATTGTGGAAATACGGTAGATATTAGATACACGTATTTATTGGAGTAATGTGTGAAGAAGTATTTCTTGACTTATTTGCGCTTGTGGAGAAGCAAAATAAATACTGTTGTGGGGCGTTTCTTGTCAGATTGTATTGCTCGTGCCTTATCGATGTCACGTATGAACCCGCGTCACGTAGCAGTCACAACCAATACTTGCAGCCACTTCACGCTACCGTATACCATTTTGCTTCCTTTCTGCTTGATTCTTTTTATTACGCCGATAAGAAGCGAGGGTGGGAGCTAATTGGAAGCTGCTGAAGAACGACACAGACGCAGTCTGATATACAGAACACATCCTGTGGCTAAAATAAGACATGAGACTCGTGAATTTGTAAAGAATTCCTCCTTCATAATAAGTAATCTACTTGTTATATATTTTGGCCTACTGTGTTTGATGTTTTATACACTTCCAGAATCCACATGCCTGGAATCCAAAAATAGACACTAAAATAGTACGAAGATATGTACACTTATTTCTGAAATTTACAATAAAATTATACAAGTGAAATTTATATATGCCTAATTTTAGTAAAATAAAGATAATGGTAACGAATATCGTTTTCACTTTCGTCGAATTACTGAATTCAAGTGTTGATGGTATAATGAAATATCTCTACACTGCTCCTCCGATTTAGTAGAATGCGGTTGAGGCCAAAGAAAGCAGCAGAACAGTACAACGTGGTCTGTTGTTATGACGGGAATCCAAGTCCTCGCATACCGGCAAGGCATGATGTCACAAACACGTTCACGTCTGTGAAGTAAATATTATTCAACTCCTTGAGAACAGCACAACTATTAAGGATATTGCTGGAAAGTTTAAGATATTATTTATTCATTTACTTAATTATTTACTTGTTTGTTTGATTATTTATGTATTTATGGATTTATTTATTTATTTGTGTATTTATTACTTTATTTATTTTTTTATTTTTTGTTTACTTCTTTATTTATTTATTTTTTACTTTCTTATTTATTTATTTATTTATCTATGTATTTATATATTTATCTATTTATTTACTAATCTATTTATTTACTTATCTATTTATTTCTTTATCCTTTTATCTATTTATTTATTTATCAATTTATTTATTTATCTATTTATGTGTTTATTTACCTACCTATCCATTTACTTATTTATTTATCTATTTATTTATCTTTTTTATTTATTTATCTATTTATTTATTTTCCTTTTTATCTATTTATTTATTTATCTATTTACCTATTTATTTATTTATTTATATTTATTTATCTATTTACCTATTTATTTTTATTTATTTATGTATTTATATATTTATCTATTTACTTACTTATCTATTTATTTACTTATCTATTTATTTTTTATTTATCTATTTATCTATCTATTTATTTATTTATCTATTTATTTAACTATGAATTTATTTATCTATCTATTCATTCACTTATCTATTTATTTATTTATCTATTTACCTATTTATTTGTTTATTTATTTATATATTAATTTATCTATTTATTTATTTATCTAGTTATCTATTTATTTATTTATATATTTATTTATCTATGTATTTATATATTTATCTATTTATTTACTTATCTATTTATTTATTTATCTATTTATTTATTTATCTATTTATTTATTTATGTATTTATTTATCTATCTATTCATTTACTTATCTATTTATTTATTTATATACTTATTTATTTGTTTATTTATTTATGTATTTATTTATTTATCTTTTTATATATTTATTTATTTATTTATCTATTTACCTATTTATTTGTTTGTTTATTTATTTATATATTTATTTATCTATTTATTTATTTAACTATTTATCTATTTATTTATCTATTTATCTACCTATTTATCTATTTATTTATTTATTTATTTATTTATTTATTTATTTATTTATTTATTTATTTACTTATTTAACCACTACATGTTGCCATAGACAAAGAGTACCGTGATACAATAAATATAGATTAAATGCATTGAGGCTTAATGAAAACAATTTACGAAGAAACGTCAATAAATTCTGAATTGAAGTCATAGTCTATATGTATGATGAGTGAAAATAGCTACTGATTCTTTGAGTGTTGCAATTGTTAGATCTTTGAAATAAATATCTATATGCAGGCCAAAAGATTTAGAGAAGTCAACTAAGAACCGGAGTATTATCCCACGGGCTCCTGTCTTTAGTCCCGTAATGAGGATGGATTATAAATTAAATAAATAAATAAATACATAAATAAATAAAAACTTTATGTCAGGTTCACTTTTTGTAATGAATTAACAATTATTAAATACCCATCCCGTATTTTTTACTACCCATAATATTCCTTGACTTTCATACTCTATCTAAACATGATGCATGCTAATTGCAGGGAACATTGGCTTTCTCCTATATCGACGGAGCAGTGTACAACATCGTACTGGCTACGCGTGACCTTCTGACCCGTTTTCTTATATCATTTAGTATAGCTTTAGATTCCACTCCTTTCAACATAGCATACCTACTTACTTTTAGAGAACTCGGATGTTCATTCCCGCCCTCACATAAGCCCGCCATCTGTCCCTATACTGAGCAAGATTAATCCAGTCTCTATCATCATATCCTACCTCCCTCAAATCCATTTTAATATTATCATCCCATCAGCGTCTCAGCCTCCCCAACGGTCTTTTTCCCTCCTGCCTCCCCACTAACAATCTACATGCATTTCTGGTTTCGCCTATACGTGCTACATGCCCTGCCCATCTGAAACGTCTGGATTTAATGTTTCTAATTATGTCAGATGAAGAATGCAATGCGTGGAGTTCTGCGTTGTTTTCTCAATTCTCCTGTAACTTCATCCCTCTTAGCCCCAAACATTTTCCTAAGAACCTTATTCTCAAACACCCTTAACCTCTGCTCCTCTCTTAAAGTGATAGTCCAAGATTCACAACCTTACAAAACAACCGATAATATAACTGTTTTGTAAATTCTAACTTTCAGCTTTTTTGAGAGCAAACTGGATGACAAAAACTTCTCAATTGAATAATAGCAAGCATTTTCCATATTTATTCTGCGTTTAATTTTCTCCCGAATGTCATTTGTATTTGTTACTGTTGCTTCGAGATATTTGAATTTTTCCACCTCTTCAAAGAATAAATTTCCAATTTTTATATTTCCATTTCGTACAATATTCTGGTCACGAGACATAATCATATACTTTGTCTTTTCGGGATTTACTTTCAAATCTTTCTCTGTACTTGCTTCAAGTAAAATTTCTGTGTTTTCCTAATAGTTGGTAGATTTTCTCTTAACATATTCACGTCATTCACATAGACAAGTAGCTGATGTAACTCGTTCAATTCTAAATCCTCTCTGTTGTTCTGGACTTTCCTACTTGTATATTCTAGAGCATACCTGCACAAACAGCGTTCAACGAAACGGAGAGGAAGATACGTCAAAATGACATAGACTTGCTATAGGTAGAGGAGAGGGAAACGACCACTCAGCTAGCTAGTGGAGTGCAGTGTGTAGGCCTATTCTCAGTAACTGTTTCACGTTGCTTACCTACTGCTACAGTACAGTATGGAGAAATCTAAAAGACGAAAAGTAACATTTAACATTTAACGATTTACAGCTCGAACTTATTGATCTTCAATGTGACCTAAGGTCTAAAGATCGTTTGAATAATACTACTAGCCTGGTTGAGTTTTACAAGACTAAACATTAGCAATAATATCCACGACTACACAAGTTGGCTGTGAAAATGTTTGCTATGTTTGGCTCGACATTTATATTTGTGAGCAACTATTTTCTATAGGGTAAACTGGGGTCTGTTGGACAGTCGGGCATGTTGGACACTCTGTACTTTAACGTGTTACCTCGCCACTTGTGGGCACCACATTCTGCTAGAAGTCAATGATGGAAGTACCCCCACTCGTGGCTACTTCCGTCATTGACTTCTAGCAGAATGTGGTGCCCACAAGTGGCGAGGTAACACGTTAAAGTACAGTGTGTCCAACATGCCCGACTGTCCAACAGACCCTAGTTTACCCTAATGAACTTTAATAAAGGCAGACATCGAACATCTGTAACTGATGTTTCATTACGATCAGTAGGCTACTGTTCCTTTCAGCTGCCAACAGCATAAAACCTCGTTTTGATGTAGGCCTACTGATAAATAAAAATATAACAAAATGATATTGTACATTTAAGTAGCTATAGAATTTCTATTATTTCTGTAAAATAAATATTCCTTTATTGATTAATAATAGTCCAAGTTAGTTTTGCAAACAGTGAACGGGAATTCATTTCATAAACACTCGTAATAGTACTTCCTTTTGTGCATATTTCACATCTGCTGCTTTACTACACAGTACAAATTATGGTCCACGGCTATATAATTCGATAATAAAATTTCGTCCAGAATTGACTACTTTAAGCAATGAAATTTTCAGATCCAGAATTAAAAAATTTATATGACAGACCACCCTGTATATATATTATGTACCATGTATTGTAAAACAAGTTTATTTCTATCCTAAGTGTATTTTTCTATTTTATCTTGGTTACTATATCAACATGACCTGCACTAATTATACTACTAATAATAATTTAATATTAATCCATCAATCTAAACATCGTCTCTTTTTCACTCAGTTATTATTAGTATTTACTAATTTTATTACAATCTTTATGTGAGCTTTTTTCTTAAGTATTTTGTCTACAAAGTATGTGTATCTATGTAACGGAACTGTCCCCGAACACGAGCTTTGCTCTTTCGGGGTATTTTAATGTAACGTTTTTATGTATATGTTATTATTAAATAAATAAATAAATAAATCTTGTACGAGATCACCCCTTCTTCCAGTCCACCCTTATACAGAGCGCAGCTAATATCTGCATTCCGCTTATGAGCTGTGAGCTGGCTCGGAGAGCTCAAACCTTGTGGAGGCCTGATCTAGAGCAATGTTAAAAAATAAAGGGGATAGTGCATCTCCTTTTTTAACATAGCATTTAAAATTTAAATATTCCTTGAATTGTAGTTAACGACTCTCCATAAACATTCGTGACGAGGTATTCCGTGTTGCAGCTCTTTTTGTAGGTAATACTGGACGACTCTTAAATGCTTAATATTATGAGCATTGTTAGTGCACAGTTTCAGATAATTTATTCAGTCATTTGAGCAACAGGACGCATATGTAGGGCACACACTTGCACTGCGTTGCGAGCTGATTCTGTGTAATCCATTCGAGAAACTTAATAGGGCGCTATTTGCCGTCGCCGACGCGACGTTTCCGAGGCTGGTATGCCCACAACGTCATTACAAACGGGCCTCGACTGCATTTGGGATTCTTAGCCACCCGTTTGTATTGCATTATGCAATAGATGCGGCGCATGTAATTCATTATGAATCAGCGACCAACGCTCTAAACGCTCGATTTAATTTCCTTGATTCCCGCATGCAGAGAGACCTGATCACGGCTTCTATAGGATCCCCGCTGCAACATCTTGATTGAATTTGAAATGCTCAAAATACTTTGTCAGGCCAATATACTTACAGGGTGGAAGTGAAATAGCCTTGCAGATTTATAGAGCGAATAGCTCACGATGTATGTAAAAAAAAAACTATAATATATCGGTGGAATTACAATTAAAAAAAAAAGATTCTCAAATGCTTAACAATCTCTTATCCGGTAACTATTGCGAGTAAAATCGTAATTTTTGTCCATATCGATATGAAATCTAATAAAGAATAATATTTATCCCTAAGGCATGTTTCAGTAGCTTGCACCAGAGTGCTGCATTGCAGTTAAATCGCTCGCTTGAACTCGGTCATTCATTCATTTATTTTATTCCATAGATCTTACATGAGCAATGAAGCTTTAAGATGTGGAACAAGTCAAAATTTTACAATATTACAATTACAATTTTTACAATTTTTTATAGTTTTAAAATTTAGTAATTTCTACAATTTTTACAATTTTGTGCAATTTTTTTTACAATATTTTGCGGAGATGTAGTGAGATGAGGTGAGGTCCGAGGATTCGCCAAAATATTACCCGGCATTTGCCTTTTGGTTTGGGGGAAACCTCGGAAAAACCCAACCAGGTAATCAAATCAAAGGGGGGTAATCTAATCAAAGGAGTTGATGGCAAGGACTCGCCATAGACCATCCGGCTTCAGTCTCACGGCTGTGGAAAACCTCGGAAGAAACCGAAGACCAAAGGGGGATCCAACCCAAGCCCGAACGCAGCTCCGGATCAGCAGCCCAGCGAGTCTGCCGACTGAGCTACATCGATGGCTCTATTAAAAGTATACAATACAGAGCCAATCAGATTATTAAATTTACAAACGCAAACGATTATTTATCAGTTGAGCTATATGTATAATACAAAACAAGTAAGTTAATTAAATTTAAGGCATAAACAATTCAACCAGTCGTGATATACAGAAATTGATAATACATATCATGCAAACTACTTCAAATTACAAACACAAACAATTTATCAGTAGAGCTATATAGATTACTATTCAATTTAAAGCATATACAATTCATCGGCCAAAACTATACAAATATATACAATATAAAGTAGCGTACTTTCATTAAGCTATACAAATTTGTGCAATTAATATCAAGTAGATTAATTCAATTTATAATCATAAACAATTCATCAGTTGAGCTATACAGACTACTATACAATTTACAGCATATACAATTCCCATCAATTGCGCTATACAGACTACCATTCAATTTAGGGCTACAGTAGGCCTATATACAATTCATCAGTAGAGCTACACAGACTAGTAATCATAAACTATACAAACATATACAATCAAATTAGTTCAATTTACAAACTTATTTTCGTTAAGCTATACAAAATTGTACACTTCATATCAAGTAGATTAATTCAATTTATAAGCTTAAACAATTAGAGTGTCGCACCCTCGAGTAAGGTAAGATCGGTCGTGATACGCTCGTAATAAATAAAAGCATAGCACAAAATCATCTCACCGACATGTCTTATCTTGTATGGAAGGCGACAGATAAGATACACACTTTATTTTCTGCGTTTATGACAAACTGTTTAATGGAACAGACAATGGAACGTACCAAAACAGGAACATGAAGTTATAAATAAAGTAGTATGAAACACTTCGATATACAGTTATTATTGCTAATTAATAATTATTCAATATTTGATTTACCACATATATAATATGATAGGTCCCTACATAGTGTTCCGTCTATATACTGCGACAATGTAGAAACGTTTTACAAAATATTATTGATATAGCAATAGATTAATAACAATATTAGTACAGAGATAACGTCACAGAAAATATAATAAAATGAATAATAATGCTGCACAACTGTTACAGACGCAAAGATTGGTACACCAATTATTATCATCATCATCATCATCATCATCATCATATCCCTCACGTATTAGACCCTACAGGATCTGTTACGGTCTCATGCCAGCGCTTGCGTGGTCTTCCCAATTTCCTCTTTCCTCTTGGTACATAAGTAAGAATCTGTTTAGGCCATCGTGTGCGATCCATCCTTTCGACATGTTTTTTTCCACTGAAGTCGATATTGTTGAACAAAATTAACTATAGAATCCATTTTTACCAATTATTATTATAGATTATTATTATTATTATTATTATTATTATTATTATTATCACTAAAAAACTTGATACGGTTCTTGCATTATCGTGATTGTGTTCTCCGTTTATAATAATTACATTTACATCCAATAACATCTATCAGATGTGGCAAAAACAAAATCACTCCTGTATGGAAAAAGAAAAAAAAAACATTTACCTACAACATTTATATTACATTTTAAAGCAAGTTTTGTAGTTGTACTATGGAGAGGTTAGTTAAACACTGCAAAGTTTTGAAATGATAAACATCTATGATGTTACTACACAGTTCATCACTATAACAAGAACGAATGTCTAACGCTCGGCTTATACCGTTGGAGGATTTATCGCTCGTGACAATTTTACCCATCATTCATGTGCGCTACCTACCGGATTATGCTATGAACTACTTGGCGCTCGAGCGAAAACGTCCGATGCAGACCTCTGATGGTTTTCGTGTAAATTTAATTTTGAAAGTCTCTAAATTCAAGTCGTTGCACGATGCGAGCAAGTGGCAACGTCTTGGCAGAGAGCAGCTCACCTACAGAGACACACCGAGTTCGTTGACCTCTTACATCTGTATCACAAGCAGTGTGTGTTAGCGGCGATGTTGCCGGACTACTGAAACTTCAAACTTAATTTTCTAATTAACCGTGCATTTAATCACAAAACGGAACAGCCTATAGGTTTAACTTAAACTGAAAGGATTCGATCCGACATCGGGATGGGAATCCGGTGTGGCTTAGTGAATAGAGCGTCGGCACGTAGAACTGAAAATCCGGGTAGCTTATTAACTTATTATTCCCAGAACATGAATTTTACCAGCAATCGAAAAGTATTGGGAATAAATTTGAATAAGAAACAAAAAAAAAAAAAAAGTTTCCTTCCCAGGCAGGATTCGAACCACGAAAGTCTTAGTTACCAGTCTAGCGTGCTCT
This sequence comes from Periplaneta americana, assembly GCA_025594305.2. Taxonomy (NCBI): domain Eukaryota; kingdom Metazoa; phylum Arthropoda; class Insecta; order Blattodea; family Blattidae; genus Periplaneta; species Periplaneta americana. The sequence continues at coordinate 93,486,422 of JAJSOF020000027.1, read as the reverse complement.
GGAGTGAACATGGCTCTGAAATCATCTGCAAGGGTCGGTCCGGTTTTTTTTGCCACTACTGTACATATTGAATTAATAAAACATTTATTAAGGTTACTTTTTTACTCTCCTTCGTAGATTTCATTACTAGATTTAAAGATATGGGGAACCCTTAATATGTTATATTAAAAGAAAAGTTGGAATATCCATGAAGGAAACGGATGAAGAAGGTTAGTAGGAATGTGTGTACAATCCAGGGTCCCAATTATACCAGGGAAGTATGCAATACCCTAAGATCCATCCATAACCTCTCTTATTACCTATACAGCCTGCGATGTAAAAAAAGAGAGACTCGAGTTATCCTCATTAAAATACTGAAAATATCAATTGCATTGAATCGAAATGTAAACAGCCGATTCATGGGAGAAATAGGGCTGTTTGAGGGTTATTCCAAGAGATGCATTTTTAACACGATAGATTTTGATAAACGAAATCCCTTTTGAAATTTTCTGTCACCTAATTCCTCATAAGAATTCTCTTTCCACTAATAGAACTTCATGCTCAACATCATTCCTATCCAATTACAATAGGCTACTAATCGCCTTCGAAACAATGAGCTGTAGATCTGGCCGCCATTTTGTTTTACTAGGCCTGCTAACTTTAACCGCTCGAATATGGCCGGTTAGAGATTACCGTTGTTATAAACTCCTGTTTAAGTCCTAACCGAGGTCGATGCACAATAAAATGTTTAACCAGGGATTAGGTGGCAATTTTAACCGGAGGTTTCACTAACCGACATTGATGCACTTGGCCGTAAAAGTTGGAACTCATATTTCTGTCGTCGATTTGTAAAAGGGACAAGTCCAAAATAACAAAGTGATGGGAAATCGCAAGAAAACCATAACAGACTTAAAAAATTAAAATGTTCATGGACCTGAATGTATGTATCCATAGTGATCTAATTAGAGAAAAATATATGAACATTTTAATTTGTTATCTTAGTTATAATTTTTGCGATTTTCCAACATTTCATTATTTTGGACATGTCCCCTTTTGCAAATCGACGACAGATTTGACCAGCCGCTCAAGCTGATGAAACAACAAGACAGAAAGTTGTTAACCTCTTCCCTTACTATATATTTTACCAGTTTTGTGAAAAAAGTGTCTTATTTTTTTATTTTCGTAAAGAGGTCATTTAATATTGCAGAATCACTGTACATCACTAATTTTCTTACATACCTAAAAATCACGATGAAACATTCATACCTGAATTATTATCCCGAGTTATCTCGTGCACCTTGATTCCAGCTCTGGTAGTTGTCCCACTTTGATTTTCTCCTGAACTATTTACCAACTTATGTTTTTTTATGGATTAATTTATGAGGTACAATACCAGTGCTGTTATCAAGGCGTTAAATGTTGCTTGTCGTGTGATAGACTCGAAAGCAGGGTATTACGCACAGTGGCACATTGCATTCCGGACAGTAGTATCTGCTCTCCTATATAGGAGCGTTTTGGGAAGAATGGTGTAGCAGTCATTGAATATTTGTACCAGTACATCTGTTCTTCAGGTTTGTGAATAATGTTCTGCAGTATCACTGTGCCCAAAAGTACACGTATTTCAGAGTCTGTAGTAGGCCGCCACGAATTATTTTCAGCATTCTGTGAACACTTATTAGCATGCCGAATCGTCTCCTCGAATAAAATGTTGATGAGGTCATTATTAAAGAATAATTTTAAAAATTGAGAATTATCGTTATCAGAAACAATGTTAAAATTTCAGGGAATGGGGACCTCGGAGGTGCAGAAGAAATGGTGCCAGATGTCTTCTATTCAAACCACTGTCGAAAAGACGCGACATCAACTGACCTGAATTTGTTTGTTGGTCTATAACTTCGTCTTCTGATACCGATGTTTCATTTCCTAATTTTCTACAGGAATATATTCCTGATCAAAAGTTTCGGAATCACTAACTTGATCCATCTTTACACAAAACAGCACAAAAAACACTAAACACAAACAGGAACCTCCAAAACTAACTAGCACACTACTGTGTGTGAATGCTATATGAGCATAGAATTCCACTCGCAAGGAAGAAGTACAAAAAAACACCACCAGATATAGCAATATCACAGTCTACTATATACAGTCGCGAAGCTCAATATGTAGTAAAAATGCAAACATGGATAGTTGCCCACCACTAGGATCGCGACTATCGCCTCATCATCGCAGATCTCTCTCCTAGTAGACGACAAAATATGTTACACTTTCGTTGTGTTCTTTTGGAAAAATTAACACCTTCTTTCCATTATTGAAATATTAAATGCATAAAGTTAATTTTATTATTTTAATAAAGTATATTAAATTCCACCATAAACACGAAGATACCTGAAAGAAATAGGTTAATATTATTTTTGTTTGTGCAAAACGAACTGAAATTTACTATAATCGCTTCACTCATTCAAGATTATAGCGATAATTAACTATGAAACCAATAAATATTAATTTGCATTTCCCTTTACAACAATAATAATGGAAATATGAATTAATGGAGTAACTTACGTGTACCGGTACTTGTAGTGTAGGCTACGTAGTTAACAAAGTGGGATGAGGTTAAGCAATAATAATCACACCAGAATTGGAAATAACACGTGATCAATAAATTTTATTGTAACAGACTTTTTCTACGTCTCTAGTAAAGTAACAAATAAAAATAACAACAAAATTAACAGCTGTAATTAAAAACATAACCTTTGAAAAAAAAAAAAAAAAAGTAAATAATCCCACCAGAATTTAAAATAAAACGTGATCAATAAATTTCATTAAAACAAACTTAATTTTTCTACGTCTCTAGTAAAATATTATTATTCCAATTATTGTATTTTAGCCATTAACATTTTCATTACAACCAATAACGAACATTTCACAAGCATCAATGTGAAATAACATTTCACAAGCATCAATGTGAAATACGCAACGAGCTAGCACTCGATGGAAATACGACACAGTCCAAAGTCGCCCGTGGACAGTCTATTGTTTCTAGTTGCTAACCGCTTGGTGCGCTTTATCACGAGATTTGCAAAAACTCACCTCAAGCTTCGCGACTGTATATAGTAGACTGTGGCAATATCACTAACTTCTGTAGCCATCTAGTGAGGAAAAGGTTCATGAAAGAATGGAAACATATATTCGGGATATAATCCTTGGCAGCGAAAATGGGACTCAAACGAGTTAACTCGGGTTAATAAATTTTGACACAAGTTAGCAACCCGAGTTAACTCGGGTTAATCAGGGAAGTGGTTAAATAATAATAAACTGTAAGAATTTTCGTATATATCATGTGTGTTTTTTCAGTTCTATTTTTTGTTATTTTGTAAGAATGTGGAGAAAGAAACTGGAGAAGTGAATGAATATAGGAACGCGTTCTCATATTAAGATCCTGACAGAACTAATATTGTGAGCTATCGTGTAAGCTTTCACTGGAGGCACTGGTGTATGTTTTCATGTAGGTCTCTGTTCTCTTCTTTTTTATGCCCAATTGTAGGAACCGGAGTGTAGGAGTAGGCAAGCGACAACCTACAAAACACACTTATCAGAATTTGTAGGAGATATCTGGATTGTTGAATCCGTTGACGGTGAAGTAGGATTCGCCGCATCAGCTGCAGCACAGCGGGAGATGTACGCGGTGTCTGCGCTTCTGGGCTTTGTTTTATGAGTCTACGTCACTGGGATGTGTGGTTTTATTAAGCCTTCGGTTGTAAAGTTGATTTTGTGAACGTTGCTACCGCCTCTTTCGACTTCGAGGCGACGACAGTCTCTCGCTTCAGGCCACGGAGGTTGAGTAGGAGTGTCCTTATATCGAAATAAACTTCAGCATCTGTAAAAATACAGTTGGGGGTGACTGGGTAGTCTAAACCTTCAGTCTGTTACGCAGGCGGCCTGGGTTCGAGTCCCGGCAAGACCTGACATATTGTCATTGAAAAATTCATATTGACACTTGCGACAGAAGGTGTACGCACAGAGTGCTGCATTGGAGTTAAATCGCTTGCTTGAACTCGGTCGAGTGTCGCACCCTCGAGTGAGATACGATCGGTCGTGATACGCTCGTAATAAATAGAAGCACTGTACAAGGTCATCTCACCGACATGCCTTATCTTATATGGAAAGCGACAGATAAGATACACATATGTTTTGCTCACACGGTAAAAATAAGGCTTTATTTTCTGCGTTTATGACAAACGTTTAATGGAACAGTCAATGGAACGTACCAAAACAGGAACATGAAGTTATAAATAAAATAGTATGAAAAACTTCGATATACAGTTATTATTGCTAATTAATAATTATTCAATATTTGATTTACCACATAATATATAATATGATAGGTCCATACATAGTGTTCCGCCTATATACTGCGACAATGTAGAAACGTTTTACAAAATATTATTGATATAGCAGTAGATTAATAACAGTATTAGTACAGAGATAACGTCACAGAAAATATACTAAAACGAATAATCATGCTGCACAACTGTTACTGACGCAAAGATTGATACACTAATTATTAGAAATTATTATTATTATTATTATTATTATTATTATTATTAGAAAACTTGATACAGTTCTTGCATTATCGTGATTGCGTTCTCCGTTTATAATAATTACATTTACATCCAATAACATCTATCAGATGTGGCAAAAACAGAATCACTCCTGTATAGGGGGAAAAAAAAAACATTTACCTACAACATTTAAATTACATTTTAAAGCAAGTTTTGTAGTTGTACTATGGAGAGGTTGAACGGCCCCGAGGTTCACTCAGTCTCCCATAAAATTGAGTACCGGATCTTTCCCGGGGGTAAAAGGCGGTCAGAGCGTGGTGCCGACCACACCACCTCATTCTAGTGCCGAGGTCATGGAAAGCATGGGGCTCTACCTCCATGCCCCCCAAGTGCCTTCATGGCATGTTACGGGGACACCTTTACCTTTTTTTTTACCTTTACTATGGAGAGGTTAGTTAAACACTGCAAAGTTTTGAAATGATAAACATATATGATGTTACTACACAGTTCATCACTTTAAAAAGAACTAATGTGTAACGCTCGGCTTATACCGTTCGAGGATTTATCGCTCGTGACAATTTTACCCATCATTCATGTGCGCTACCTACCGGATTATGCTATGAACTACTTGGCGCTCGAGCGAAAACGTCCGATGCAGACCTCTGGCGGTTTTCGTGTAAATTTAATTTTAAAAGTCTCTAAATTCAAGTCGTTGCACGATGCGAGCAAGTGGCAACGTCTTGGCAGAGAGTAGCTCACCTACCGAGCCACACCGAGTTCGTTGTACTCTTACATCTGTATCACGAGTAGTGTGTGTTAGCAGCGATGTTGCCAGTCTGCTGAAACTTCCATCTGCGATCTCCGCAACTAATTCTGATAACGACTTTTCATAGTTTTGTGGTGTGCAACATTCTGTAGCATCTATTTTCATTTCTTCTTACCTCCATCATCGTCCCTATTGCCAGAAAAACAACGCTGCAGTCAGTCAGCCTGGTCAATCCATAATATCAGCATCAAGGGACCGTTATATCAGTGTTGAGTCAAAATGGGAAATAGACTTGTGGATGGCTTCAAATACTACAGTTGCTATCAGCGTATTCCGATTCTCACCGGTCCGGTGGCATCAATGACATCACGTTGCAACGAAAATAAGGAACAAAACTGTTGGAAGAATCGATGCTGTCATGGCGATTGTGTAAGTGGTTATCTGTGCTACGCTAGCAAAATTTTGCGAAATTTTCGTACTGCCATCTCGTTCAAATAAAAGAGATCATAAACAACTTATTTCTTGAGCCGGTAGTAATAACTGGTCCGTTGACATGTTCGCTCATAAACCATTAACATATTGTTTTTACGTTGTGCTCATTACAAACAATACAGCAGAACTAAAGCAGAACACACCGCCATGACACAACAGTGCACGATGTCATTCGTCTGCTAATTCCCGTCCTATACAAGAACCAATCAGATTCACTGATGGCGGCTGATGGAGACTGCCACCACCTCTGCAAGTTGATGGCACCGGTGCGACACCGGTGGAGCATCAATGACGTCATCGGTGGAATTCGGAACACCGTGATGCCATCGGATTGCTCACCGGTGAGATTCGGAATACGCTCTATCAGAACAATGAATAACGTAAATGGAGGTGTAGGGCCTACTAAAGACACATGCATCGAAAAAATTGTAATAAATATTGAAGGTAGGTTACCAAGAACGAATGAATTAATTAATGACTGAATGAATGAATGAATGAATGAAAATAAAAATAGAAATAAAAACAAGTATCCTCAAAAAGTAAATGAAATGTTAGGTTGATTTGAAAATTACTAGGCATAAACTTCCTAACACTGATGAAAGATTCATAATTTTTTTTTAATTTTGTGTTTATCATTAAATTAATAGGCTATAGGGTAAACATTGGTAATTTCGTGATAATTTCATGAAAACTATTTTAAAATGCAAATGTGTAAATATATCCTTATTCCGATTTTTTCATCTAAAAGACGATAACTTGCTGTACAATTCAGGAGACATAAAAGATTGGATATGTTCTTGAATATGTGCCAAAAACCACTTTCACAACTTAAGCTGAAAGGTTTGTTATTTCGTGATAACCTTGGTAATTTCGTATATTGCATTGATAATTTCGTGAGAGGTAGAAGAATTGTGGAAAAATTCATTAAAGTCAAATGAAATTCTCATTTATTGTTACAAGACTTCAAACATAGTAATTCCGTCTAATATTCATAGCAAAAAAACATAGAAATACATATCAACACATAATAAGAATGAAATCAAAGTAAAAATTGAAAATGAAAAGGGATCTTCTTTGCCCTGAAAGGGTGAACACTTTACTATAGCCTTTATTACTAGGGTAACTCCAAAAGTAATGCATAACGTTTGTTTAAAAATTATATTTTTATCCTACAGCTTTGTTATTTTCATAGAATGTAGATGCATCCTTAAGGAACAAAATGTCACTTTTCCACATAATCCCCGTCCCTTTCAACTGCCTTACGTAACCTAGGAACGAGGGCCTGTAGACCAGCACGGTAAAAGTCTGGACCAACACGTCTGAGCCACTCTTTAGCAGCGTGCACAAGGGAGTCATCTTCTAACCTCGTTCCGCGAAGGGATCCTTCAGTTTACCAAAGAGATGGTAATCGCACGGTGCCAGTTCAGGACTGTAAGGCGGGTGTTTCAGTGTTGTCTATCCGAATTTTCTGATTTGGTCTGTGGTCTTGTGACTGACATATGGCTGTGCGTTGTCGAGCAATAGCAGAACATCCTGCTTCTCCCGATGTCGTCGAACACGACTCAGTCGAACTTGAAGTTTCTTGAGAGTTGCAACATACCCGTCAGAATTAATGGTGGTTCCGTGTGGCATGATGTCCACAAGCAAGAGTCCTCCTGAACCGAAAAACACAGTAGCCATAACGTTTCCTGCCGAAGGTGTACTTTTGAATTTCTATTTCTTTGGTGAATTTGCATGATGCCACTCCATTGTCTGCCTCTGTCTCCGGTCCAAAATGATGGAGCCATGTTCCATCTTCTGTTACAATTCTTGCAAGTAAGTCATCTAGCACTTATCATTGACACTTAGCATGATAACAAATCAAACAGAAGCTACACTGAACCCATTTCTTCTCCCTTTTTTTTTTTTTTTTTTTTTTTTTGTTATCACATCCTGTCTTCAGATTTCTAAAATTCCTAATGTAATACAATTTTTAAAATAGTATAAAATGTAACACTTAATGCTCAACAAAATTTCGCCTCAAACAGTAAAGATTTCTATCAGTAAAGCTAAGCCTATATGGCGACTACAGATGTATCTAAAATTCCAAAAACATTTCCTAAAATTTCATGAAGATACAATAAATCTTTGTACCAAATATCATGTGCTTACCTTTAGTAATAAGCCTGTAATGTAATTACAAACACCCACAAAATTTGTACGCCTGAGAAGTCGACGCAAACTTGCTCTCTCCAAACATATAAGCTCACTGAAGCAACTACAATAGTCACACAAAGCTTAGCTGTATGTTTCTGGAAACTGGACAACATATGCAATCCCTTGGCGGAAATTTGAATCTCGTAACACCATTGGTTAGTTCACGAAAGAGCAAAGAAAAAGTATCACGAAATTACCAATGTTTACCCTACACGGTGTTCCATTCAAACCTCAATTAATCATTGCTAACAAAGTATGCGGATTTATGAAATGAGACTGGTACTAAAAGAAAGAGACACTCAAAGAATTTGTATTTCATTTTTTTGAAGTTGATTGTTTTCTCACTACGTTGCACAACAATCGAAAAAGCAAAAATGGCGACTCCACAGCAACGCGGGAGACGAAATGCGGAGACGAAATCCGTGATTTCAGTGACCGGCAGTGTCCTAAAACAATCTGGTTGAGTTCAGCCTTCCATGACGGAAGAAAAGAGGGAAGAAATTTGAGCGAGATTTCAGAGAAGCTCGAGTAAATTCATTCGCCACGCATCAAGGCAATTCAATGTGCCTCCGACAACTCTGATTTCTTTGTGTCTTAGCTTTTCGTTCGATATTTTGTTCCCTAGGAAAATTCCCTATATTTTCCTTTGCAACTTAATTTGGTATACTTGAATTCTGTAATATTGAACTTAATTACCGAAAGACTTAAAAAAATTCTGAACCCGTCAAGTTAGTACTCTCCAAACTTAATTTAAAATTAATATAAATTATCATCTCACATATTACGACATTCAGCCACAATTAAGGTAATCAATGAGATTGATTTCCTATGACAATTTAGTAGTTGCTCTTAATGAGATTTGTAGTCATGTACATGGGATCGTAATCGATTTGTAGCCTCGAGTTCAATCTACACAATGGACTATTGTTGTAATACACTTCCCCCCTTATATATCTGGCTGACTGGTCGATTTCCTGGTAGTCCATGGAACTTGCTGTGGGTACTCATCGATGTGTGAAACATTGTAACCGCATCTTGATTACACAAAACGACGCCAACGCATCGCCATTACGACTAAGATATTAATATCACTAATGTCGGCAGAACATTTCAAAGGATAGGTCTACTGCTTTGAATAGAGATAATATGATGTGAAGCTCTTTATAATATCCGAATTTGAAGCGCACGATAACAGTAGGCCGATACAGAAGTGTTTTCTTGCTGAAAAATATCATGTTTCATGGGTGGCACAATGTTTCTTGCCGATGCCCTGCCTACTTGCAAACTTTTGCTTAACTTAGAAATGACAGCCTATTATCGCATCTCAACGACAGAATTCAAATAACGAAAATTGACAACTTTTCAAGTGAACCTTCAATTATTAATATAGGTGTTCCCCAAGGCACAGTTCTAGATCCTATTATATTTTTAATATATATTAATGACTTATTAAAAATTGACTTACAACAATACAATGGTGATCTTTTCTTATGCAGATGACACAGTTTTATTTTTTGATCGAAAAACCTGATATGATGCATATAATAATTCAAATAATTTAAATAACATAAATTATCTTTCTATCAACGAAAATAAAACCATAATTATTCCATTCTCATTATCTGAAAAATGTAACAAATCTCCTACATCTGTATTAAGTATTAAATTGCATAACTCTAATTGTTGCCTTATACAGTGTAAATGTCCGATTATTAAGGAGTCCTCTGAAGTTAAGTATTTAGGCATAATTTTCGACAATCATTTAAAATTGAACCAACACATTAATTACCTTTTACGTAAAATAATATATTATTTTGTTTTATTGAGGAATTACTTGTCAATAAGTTTATTGCGTGCAGTATACTTAACTTTATTTCAGTCGGTAATTATGTATGGAATTATAGGATGGGGTAGCTTATTTAAATCCAATTTAATCCACTTTATTTATTACAGAAGAAAATAATTAAAATATGTCTTCATAAACCTATTGATTTTGCATCTCAAAAATTGTTTTTAGACTTTATTGTTCTTAAAATAAGACAAATTTATTATATTGTATTAATAAAATTCATACATAAAAATCGAAATAATTTTGAATTGTATTCTCATAGTTATTAAACAAAAGGTATGACTTCTATACGATTGTTTGAACCAAAATGCAACACTGCTACAGTATTTAATCATAGTAGTAATTTAGGCCCAAGAATATATAACAAATTTATATTTAAATATTCTAATCTTGTTAATTCTGTTAGTTGTGGTATTAAATTTAAAAAGTTATGTATGGATTTTATAAAAATTGAAAAATTGTAAATTTAAATTTATATATTCTTATTGCACAGTAGACATAAGACAAATTGTATTGTATACTTATTAATTTCAATTCAGGAATCCGCCCCTGAGCACAAGTTCTACTCTTTCAGGGGCGAGGTAAAGTTTTTCTATTCATATTATATTTTATGTTACAATTATTAGCAAAATATATAAATAAATATTAATAAATAAGAGAATAAGGAATTTCTTTTTTTCCGCTATCCTAGAAGATGTGGTAGTTCATTTTATTACAGAGAAAGTATTCGAAAGCCATGTGCAGTACTGACAGAAATCGTAACGGCTTTGAAATTTGGTCCAGCAGCTAAGTGATCTAGGTACTTACTCGATATATGTGGGTGGCGTTAATTCACAGATAATTGTTGGAGTTGCACTGTGGTTATGAATGTTCGTAGCGACGTTGAAATGGTGTGTCAAATTTGAGCAACAAATTAATTGTCGGACAAAGAGCGCTGCGTAACCGTCAGCAATTAGCAGGTGTTAACATGGCGTGCGTCCACGACTTGACCAGAGAAGATAGGCATTAATTGTTCGTCAGATTACTTATTCAACTGACGTAACCGTTGACAGCCCTCACCACATTTTAACATCTTTCCTTGCCACAAGATTTCTTGTCGGATTTCAGACAAATAATTTTGAATGGAACCTAATCTGGCACGTTTGGAACGTTATCCAAGGGAAGAGAGAGTATTTCTTAGAGAGATCGTTTCCGGTAAGAAAGCAAGAACCCGTTGCTGTAAATCGGAGTCCAGAGTGACTTCCAAGGAATCGTCTCCAGAGAAACATTCAAGTGCCAGGAACTTGCTGAGAAGGTGGCCTTTTTGGCTGAAATATATGCAATGTATGCCGAAATTTTACAACGAAGGATCACTGTGATTACCAAACGTTATAATACTTGTAGGTTAGAAAGACAATTCGAAGACAATGTCTACTACTCGTATTGTTCTAACAAGTCAGTGGTAGTCTTGTTTCGAGAAGTGGTCGGCTACATACTATGAAAATCATCAAAACAATGGTACAACAGTGTGGATGGCAAATTCTTGAGAATCCTCCCCTTTTACTCTGACCTTGCTCCGAGTGATTTTTAATTTTTTGGTTCTGCAAGGAAAATTATTTCATTTTTCTGCTGTCCTAGATAATGTGATAGTTCATTTTTATTACAGAGATTATTAGAAAGCCATGTTCAGTACTGACAGAAATCGTAACGGCTTGGAAAATTGGTCCAACAGCTAACAAGCAAACATTCTGATGGGGGCAGATAAAAATGTTAATTTGTATTCTTTCACCATGATCATGTCAAAAGAAGTGCTTATACAAATTTTGACCACTCGACATGGTGGAAGAAAAAAATTAACTTTTTCATCTGCCCCCATCAGAATGTTTGCTTGTAAGTGATGTGCGTACTTAATCGATTTGAAGAGTCCACTGCAAGAATGATGGATGTCATTTGGAATACATTTTTCAGGAGGAGCAATTGAAAGTTTGAAATGCTTAGCGCTCAAAGCTTAACTGTGATTTTCCGATCATTACTGGACAATGACTATCAGTGTTAATGCCATATAACTCTCTATGCACATTCTATGTGTCTTAAGCTATGCATTGACAGTCTTAGTTCATTTTCGACAAGAAAGTAACATCCATCATTCTTGCAGTGAACTCCTCAATTATGTGAGTATGATGAGGAGTTGCAAATACCCGTACATGCATGGTTGTCATTTTTAATCAGTTATTTTACGACGATTTATCAATTGCTATGGCTGTCTAGCTTCTGAGTAAGATGAAGTGATAATGCCAGCGAAATGAGTCCAGGGTCCAACGCCGAAAGTTATCCGGAATTTGCTCTTAATGTAAATTTGTTATTGTTATTTTCCCAGATAAATAAAGTGGTGGTATAACACGTGGAAATAACTTACACTAACCACGAATTTTCTGCCATATTATAAATACAGTTCTCCTCTGGTAATGAAAACTGCACAGTCATGCTCTGCTGGCTTCAAAAAAAAAAAGAATGGATTAGAATAGGCCAGACATCATGGTAGCGGATAAGTCCTACAAACATACATTATACATGTTGCTTTTTTCCACTGCTAACTTAAAGAAAACAGAAGACGTCGAGTTTTGAGACATAAAGCATTAAAAATAAAAAGACCAACGATCAGGAAGTCGAAAAATTGTAGTGATTCCAGTCATGTTACCGGTAACAGAAACAATACGAACTGACAAATTACTCTTGCCAACAAAATCACTATCTAAAATTAAAAGGTAATTCACTTAATAGGGAAGATCCTCAGGTGTAGCTGAAAATCTGAATGACAAAATAAAATGAGGATTAATAGTAGGCCTATTATCTGGATACGAATGAGTATTTATAGTTTCTGTTAAAAAAAATTAATATAGGCTATGCCTTCTCGGTTACTGGTACTACTAGTTTTCTAGCATGAAATCAATTATTTTTAGCGTGGGTCTCTTGTGAGAAGAAATTTATTGCTTTCCTGAAATCATTAGGTATCTATGGATTAGGACGGTGGCAAGCAGAATCGAACTTTTTATGTGCCCAGAAATAGCAGAAATCAAGATCAGAATTTCTTGCATATCGAAATCTGCGACACGTAAACATCCAAATGTATTTCTCCTCTTCCAAGTAAGTTATTCTAAGGACATTTTGAAAAGTATTGGGCAGTTCAGATCCATATATTATAATGTATTACATTATATTTTATTATATTATTATAATATATCACTATATATTAATTATTATACAGAAGATAAACTTACGAATTCTAAATGAGGCAGTAGAGCAATTGTACAGCTTCAAATACTTGGGGTGTACTATAAGCAGTAACATGAGCTGCTGCCAGGAAGTCAAAAGGAGGATAGCAATGGCCAAAGAAGCTTTTAATAGAAAAAAGAGAATTTTCTGCGGACCTCTTAAAAAAAACTAAGGAAGAGACTAGTGAAGTGCTTTGTATGGAGTGTGGAATTATATGGGGCAAAAACATGGACATTACGACGAAGTGAAGCGAAAAGAATGGAAGCATTTGAAATGTGGATATGGAGAAGAATGGAACGAGTGAAGTGGACAGACAGAATAAGAAATGAAGCTGTGTTGGAAAGAGTGGGTGAAGAAAGAATGATGCTGAAACTGATCAGGAAGAGGAAAAGGAACTGGTTGAGTCACTGACTTAGAAGAAACTGCCTACTGAAGGATGCACTGGAAGGAATGGTGAACGGTAGAAGAGTTCAGGGTAGAAGAAAATATCCAATCGTATACATTAAGATATATGGATCATAATATGAGGAAACGAACAGGAAGGCAGAAAATAGGAAAGATTGGAGAAAGCTGGGTTTGCAGTGAAAGACCTCTCTTGGGCAGAACACTAAATGAATGAATGAATATTATTCATTTTTCAATAAATTATTGTCGTATCGATAGCTACCACATCTTGTTGCAGATCATTATTTTTTTTTTAATTTTATTATGCAAATTTCTAACATTAATTTACATTTTCTTATCTTCCTTTTCTTGTTCATTTAAATTGATTAGGATGAAGATTTGGACGACTATCAATATGATTATATTATATTATATTATATTATGTTATATTGCAGTGTAGTAAATTTAGGCATGGTAGATAAAATTATAATTTTATTTGTGATAAAACTGTCATGTCATGGAGAATTTGAAGGAGAAAATCTATGAAAAGAGATTCCGTTTCCTCCCATTACTTTTAGATACTGTAAATAAAACCTTTCTCTAACAAAGCTGAAGATTCCAAAACACGTTAAGTCCATTTTTATGAAAGAACATGGCTAGTTTTTTTTTATCCACTGGTCTACGGACTGAACGAGTTTTGAAGTGATATACAGAGTAATACAAACTTTTAGACAAGGATTGGCGTTGTTTTGGGAGGAAACAAGCTTAAATATGATATAGGTCTCAAACATAACCATATATATGTTTAAATTACAAAAATGGCAAATGGGCTGAGCGAGTTTTGGAATCACACTTTTCAATTGTATAATACTAGTACGCCAGAGTTGAAATAAACTTCTCGGCGAAGCCATATTCTGACTATTTTATAGATGTCGAACATTTTCATAAATAAAATTTTCTTTTTGTCATTTTAAGGCATATCTTTCAAAACTGCCATGTTCTCCTCTATAGCACAGCATAATTTGAAACTTACGGCCCGTTTCTCTAATGTTTCTTTAGATTTTACGTCACGAAAGCCAAATTAACAACTGTCAATTTTCTAACGTATCGTTATGTAGATCTATATCCCCTGTTCTACTCATGTGTCATCGAAAGCGTAATTCAGATTTGCTGGTTTGAAAACTAGGGGAGACTGGGCTAACTCCGCAATATTAAGAAGTAAATCTATCGTATTTTTATCAAAATGTTTATTGAAAAATATTATCAAGGTATGTAGACATGGACGAAACCTTTCATTACCAAATGAGATACAGAGACCTATTAAAATGCAAATATGTTTAGTTGTACATACATTACAGTTGGAAAAGAACAACTCGGGTAATTCCGCAACAGTGCGGATAAATCCGCAATAGTACTTGGCTAATTCCGCAGTCGTGAAATACGTTATGAAAGTAACATAAAAGGAACAATTTATATGTAACAATGCTCACTTTCTTCACAGCTGTGTAGCAAAACACGAAAAACAGCCAACTTTCGATGTTTCACTGTATTGCCGACAGAGGTGTCGATCAATATCCTTGATTTTTTTTCTATAGCACTGCAGAGGATATGCCTCCTGTTGACTGCCTCTCAAAATTTACGTTCACGCTATTGTAAAGCCGCAGTAAAATCATATATGCACTACTGCGGAATTACCCTACTGCGGAATTAGCCGAGTTTCCCCCATACGTGGACGATGCAAAACCATTCTTAGAATTTTTCTTTCCAAATTAATGTGTTGAATACTTTGAGGTTATATTATACGTGACAGAATTAGCGTAACATACGATTTTCAGCTTTACTTTCTTCCCGAATTAAGCCGTACTTTCGTATTTTTGCGCGAAAAGCCGAACAACTTCTGTTGAAGTTGAACTTGTAATACAGTAATCACTAGAATACAGGACTGGTTTACAGAAAACTGCAATTTACGCTGTGAAACCCTCCTAACCATTCCGACACTGGAGTTCGTCCGAAGCTTAAACCTGAACGGCCACATGATGCAGTTAGTAAATGGGACTTCGATTTAGTGGAAGTGGGGACTTAACGGGTGCCACTTGAGTTTGATTGAAATGTTTATTGATAATTACCTGGCGTTCACGAAATTGACTGCCAGTTGGGTTTGATTGAGGGACGCATTACATAATTACGCCAAGTGCCCATGACAGCGATTTTAAACGTCATGTTTTTAAATAATGGACTCGTCCCCGCTCTTGTTCCACACAACGATGGACTTCAACAAAAGAAATTTTGTATTTTTACTTTTCCATTAGTTCTGTTCTGTGACTCGCGTGTAGCGTTCAGTTCTACAAATTCAGCGGTCTCCGATTCAAAATGTAAACATATTCTTCTTTCTAAAGCGACTGGATGTGTCCCTTGTCGTATCGAAAAAGTGACTTTTTTTTTTTTTATTTCACTTGGTTATTTAACGACGCTGTATCAACTACGAGTTTATTTAGCGTCGATGGGATTGGTGATAGCGAGATGGTATTTGGCGAGATGAGGCCTAGGATTCGCTATAGATTACCTGACATTTGCCTTACTGGCGGGTAAAACCTCGGAAAAAACCCAACCAGGTAATCAGCCCAAGCAGGAATCGAACCCGCGCCCGAACGCAACTCCGGATCGGCAGGCAAGCGCCTTAGCCGACAGAGCTACGCCGGTGGCTAAGACATTTTATTATGCTGGCCACTTGAAAAAGGGAACCTTCCACAATATCCGGTCGAAATCCTCCATCACATTGAAATTTTGTGCTTGGTGAATATTAAAAAAATATCTCTTCATATTAAATGTTTTTCAGTGGTATTACTCTTCTGTAACTATCTTTTGTAGATAGTTTTTTTTTCTTAATACGCTACGGATAGCATCATCAGCGTAACAGACCACTTTTATTTCCTTATTTCCATTTTGTATTCTTTACATTCACGTACAGGCGATTTATTATAAATCTATAAGTCTATTAGGGTAATCGTTTTCTTATAAATTAGACACGAGTTTGTTCATATTCAACCTTAATTGGTATATGAATTCCTGAAGTATGAATAGAAGAAAGGTATATTGGCTATTTTTTAATTTTAAAATTTAAAATTCATAAAATTTTAATAATAAAAATTAATAAACCCAGTTTTTATTCATTATTTCAAATTTCAATGCTTGTATACGTTTATCTATCCATTCTCTGCCTACCATAAAAATTTCATTAGAACTTGATAGTATTTACTGTAAAAAGTGTGGTCTAAAACAGAAAAAAATGTACGTTAAGGGAAATTGAATTTAAATTATTTTTCTGACAGTTTTCAAATGGGTCATGCCCACACAGACATTACTTACTTACTTACTTACTTACTTACTTACTTACTTACTTACTTACTTACTTACTTACTTACTTACTTACTTACTTACTTACTGGCTTTTAAGGAACCCGGAAGTTCATTACCGCCCTCACATAAGCCCGCCATTGGTCCCTATCCTGAGCAAGATTAATCCAGTCTCTACCATCATATCCCACCTCCCTCAAATCCATTTTAATATTATCTTCCCATCTAAGTCTCGGCCTCCCCAAAGGTCTTTTTCCTCCAGCTTGGGGGTTGGGCGAAGGGCTAACAACCCATCACCGTAAAAAAAACAGCTTGTTACGAAACCTAACACAGACATTAGAAAAACATTTTAATAAACCAACTTAGAAGTGGAATTGGACAAATTCCTTTGGCAGTAATAAAGTGCACATTATAGGGGAGAATTGAGTAGTTTCGGACATCGAGTAATATCGGACAGTGAGTGAGTTTCTTTCATCTACTACCAGATGATAGTACCTGAATGACATGGTTACGTTTCTGTTATGTCGCATACAGAAACGTAACTATGTCATTCAGGTACTACGATCTGGTGGTAGATGAAAGAAACGCACTGTCCGATATTACCCAACTCTCCCCTAATGGTGTTTTCTTCCCTTAAGTTTATGTAATCTTTGTCACAAATTATTATTCCTTCGTCAGTAAGTTGTCCATCATGTATAGTAGTTACTCATATTCACAAGCTTATACTGACTCAGGATTGCTTCCTACATCGTGAGATCATATTGTAAAATTGTTATATTTCATCCCCTTTGTAAACTCCTTCAGGCTGAATACAACCTTTAGAATCACTCAGTATAAGAGTCGTTAAATTTTTATAGATTTTAAAGGCGGTATTTTTGTTTCATTTTGAAATACATACTTACTTACTTACTTACTAGCTTTTAAGGAATCCAGAGGTTCATTGCCGCCCTCACATAAGCCCGCCATTGGTCCCTATCCTGAGCAGGATTAATCCAGTCTCTATCATCATATCTCACCTCCCTCAAATCCATTTTAATATTATCCTCCCATCTACGTCTCGGCCTCCCTAAAGGTCTTTTTCCTCCGATCTCCCAACTAACACTCTATATGCATTTCTGGATTCGCCCATACGTGCTACATGCCCTGCCCATCTCAAACGTCTGGATTTAATGTTCCTAATTATGTCAGGTGAAGAATACAATGCGTGCAGTTCTGCGTTGTGTAACGTTCTCCATTCTCCTGTAACTTGCCTAAGCACCTTATTCTCAAACACCCTTAACCTATGTTCCTGTCTCACTTTGAGAGTCCAAGTTTCACAACCATAAAGAACAACCGATAATGTAACTGTTTTATAAATTCTAACTTTAAGATTTTTTGACAGCAGACTAGATGACAAAAGCTTCTCAACCGAATAATAACACGCATTTCCCATATTTATTCTGTGTTTAATTTTCTCCCGAGTGTCATTTATATTTGTTACTGTTGCTCCAAGATATTTGAATTTTTCCACCCCTTCGAAGGATAAATCTGCAATTTTTATATTTCCATTTCGTACAATATTCTGGTCACGAGACATAATCATATACTTTGTCTTTTCGGGATTTACTTCCAAACCGATCGCTCTACTTGCTTCAAGTAAAATTTCCGTGTTTTCCCTAATCGTTTGTGGATTTTCTCCTAACATATTCACGTCATCCGCATAGACAAGAAGCTGATGTAACCCATTCAATTCCAAACTCTGCCTGTTATCCTGAACTTTCCTAATGGCATATTCTAAATACAGATGTACTATATTAACAAAATTTTCTCTTAAATCCAATGCACGGCTCTTCTGACCGTACGTGCTGTGTAAAACAAGTCCTACTTTGTAGGTTCCACTCCCCTCACCTATAGTTAGATCCAACCACTCTCCAAAAGAACACATAGATTGAAATAAAAGTGGCACAAACAAAACACATGATGTAATATATCCTAACCTAAACAGGCATAAAAGTAAGTTGTCCATCATATTGTTACTCAGGATTGCTTCCTCCTATTGTAAAATTGTTATATTTCATCCCCTTTGTAAACTCCTTCAGGTTGAACACAACCTTTAGAATCACTGAGTATAAGAGTCGTTAAATTTTTATAGATTTTAAAGGCGGTATTTTTGTTTCATTTTGAAATACATGCAACACTTCAGTCTGTTACTGAGAGATTCGGTTGTAAAAGAGATCTCAAGAACGAATAGACCTACTTGTATCAATTAAGATGTAAGATCCCAGCCTGTATAATATTTTGCTCATGTTTTATAGAGTTAAAGAACAATGACAGCTTATCAATATACTTTTACTGAAAAGTCTTTTGTTTCTGTTGGAAATATTCGATATCACAGGACTGCATCTCCACTAGGACGACAGCAGAAAGTTTGGGAACAGCCTGCTAGCTTAGTGACGCGACTAACACGATTATTCACGCGCGTGCAGCCTCATGTCTGCTCGAACTTGGCTTAAAATTCCGCCATAAAGAGCAGATGTCGAAACATTGCCTCGTCTCTGCAGATTGTACAGAATAAATTCAAAACACCGGCCAAGTTTTTCGCTGCTACAACATGGCATCTGTGTTGCACGTTCTAAAGACCAGCTTCCGTTCGTCGTTTTATCTTGTACTGGATCATAAACTGCGCGACAAGAAGAACTTGTGTATAGAAATTATTCAACAGATCGCTTACATTAATTTTTCTAGCAGCGTTTTAAAATATTGTTGGACCTTAGCAGAATGGGTTCAGAGTCATCTTTCGACATAGAAGCTCTAGGTACAAATACCTAGGAGATACCTATAAAGGAAAATTGTTACGTGGCTAAATACTTAGAAGAAAAATTGATTTACAAAAATATAGCTGCCAATTCATACTGCAAAGACGCAGGAAATAGGTCTCAAATGCAATATAGCGTGAAATTGAGTCCTATAGTTCCAAAAGGTGTCTTACCCACTTTTATGTTTTTTTTTTTTTTCACGAATGAAGAAAAATGTTTTTCCCATTTTCATGTTAAAATAAGAATTTTTTCACACTTTAAAATAAACATTTTATAGTATATAGTCAGAAATGGAAGCTTATTAGGTTATTTTGTTCAGTAAGGTTTTTATTTAAATGTTAAAATTCGAGAAGACAAGTATTCGAACTATATCTAGGAGAAGGCAAGTTTTGGAACTATACCTAGGAGAGTGCATGTTTTTGGAACTATACCTAGGAGAATGCAAGTTTTGGAACTATAGCTAGGAGAATGCAAGTTTTGGAACTATACCTAGGAGAAGGCAAGTTTTGGAACTGTACCTAGGAGAAGGCCATTTTTGAAACTGTACCTAGGAGAATGCAAGTTTTGGAACTATACCTAGGAGAAGACAAGTTTTCGAACTATACTTAGGAGAATGCAAGTTTTGGGAATATACCTAGGAGAATGCAAGTTTTGGAACTATACCTAGGAGAATGCAAGTTTTAAACTACACCTATGAGAAGGCAAGTTTTGAAACTATACCTAGGAGAATGCAAGTTTTGGAACTATACCTAGGAGAAGGCAAGTTTTGGAACTATACCTAGGAGAATGCAAGTTTTTGGGACTATGCCTAGGAGAATGCAAGCTTTGGAACTATACCTAGGAGAAGGCAAGTTTTTGGACTATACCTAGGAGAATGCAAGTTTTGGAACTATACCTAGGAGAAGGCAAGTTTTGGAGATATATTTAGGAGAAGACGAGTTTTGGAACTATACCTATGAGAAGGCAATTTTTGAAACTATACCTAGGAGAATGCAAGTTTTGGAACTATAGCTAGGAGATGGCAAGTTTTGGAACTATACCTAGGAGAGGGCAAGTTTTTGGAGATATATTTAGGAGAAGACGAGTTTTGGAACTATACCTATGAGAAGGTAATTTTTGAAACTATACCTAGGAGAATGCAAGTTTTGGAACTATACCTAGGAGAAGGCAAGTTTTGGAAACAACATAGTTGGACAAGGCATGATTTGGAAAAACAAAAATCTTCAATGTAAATTAAATTTTGTATTACAAGACTTCAAATCAAAAATTATACAGTACATTATTAAAGGAGTAGTTTAATGTCAATGATTAGTAAAAAAAAAACCGAAGGCTTACTGAAACGGCGAAACCCGGAGTGAGACAAGTGACCATAACAGTTTTGGAGCTCACATATTCCATTTTTTCAGCCCCAATCTCCCTTGCAAGGACGCGTTTTCACGTACTTTTAAAATGTTTCTCCTCTCATTTTCCCAAATTCATTCATTCATTCACGAAATCTGGGTCTTACATGGAGGAAAATTCTACAATCGTCTATCAAACTGCAGTCATTAAGAGATTACAAAAATCGTTACAATGGAGGCAGAGAAATTCGGCGAGTTGTTCAGGCTTAGGCCTACTGGAGGTCGGCTTTAAGCGATTATCCGAGTTACTGCCACTGGTTGTCTACTGTATCGCATCCTAGAGGTTAGCGTGATCTCTGTTCCACACCAATTGGTAACACCGAAATGCATCGCCATAGTGTGAATCTACTAGCTACTAGCAAATCCTGCACACACATTGCATCTTTGAGCGAGAGAAAAGTTTTGTGTTAAGGATTTATCGGACATGCATTCAAGCTCACCATGGTGGTCATTTCAAGCATTTCCTCTGTAGATAAAGCAGATACTTGTGGCATAGATATGGCCGAAACTTGGAAACAAGGCGCAATCAAAGCTATGTTTACTTGAACTTGTTATTGATTTTAGTTCGTGACTCTAGTTCTGAATTAGTTTCCACATATTACGAGGTACCCTGCGTATAGAATAAAAACGACATAAGCGCTATCAGGCTTACTGCAGTACAGTTCATTGCTCAAAGTTTTGGTTAAGTTTTAACACAAAAATTTATGAAAGTTTTATTAGAGAGTTTTCGCATCCTCTCGGTCCGCTAAACAGTTAACGCGATGTTGACGTCACTGATGAAAGGGCCAATCATAGCCATTCACCTCAGTCTCTAGACGGATAACGTCGACGTGAACGAAATTTCCCGTAGGCCTAATTCGGGGTATTGATATTTTGATATTCAATAAATTATTCAGCCCGAAGTGCAAGAAGACTCATGAATGAATTCTTCGTTGGGATTCCAACAGACAAAAAGTTAATCGTGAGTACTCGCTAAGCGAAAACGTTCCTTTTGTTTAACTCGCTGCAACTCGGAAACCAGTAAAGATTTTGAGTAGCGACCACTTTTAAAAGTAATTTCCATTCTATCTCAACATTTCTTTGATCCCCCATCTAACGTGAAAAATAAAAACGTTTGCCGCTTACCAACTTTTGAAGGTGTAAATGTCTATTCTGAACAGATTACGTGGAAGTTAGTATTTTATTTCTCACTTCTCAAATAAAAAAATTCATTTCGAATTTTGTTCTACGTTTTCCTTAGACACAAGTAAAGCGATCGGTTTGGAAGTAAATCCCGAAAAGACAAAGTATATGATTATGTCTCGGGACCACAATATTGTACGAAATGGAAATATAAAAATTGGAGAAAGGGGTGAAAAAATTCAAATATCTTGGAGCAACAGTAACAAATATAAATGACACTCGGGAGGAAATTAAACGCAGAATAAATATGGGAAATGCGTGTTATTATTCGGTTGAGAAGCTTTTATCATCTAGTCTGCTGTCAAAAAATCTGAAAGTTAGAATTTATAAAACAGTTATATTACCGGTTGCTCTGTATGGTTGTGAAACTTGGACTTTCACTCTGAGAGAGGAACATAGGTTAAGGGTGTTTGGGAATAAGGTGCTTAGGAAAATATTTGGGGCTAAGAGGGATGAAGTTACAGGAGAATGGAGAAAGTTACACAACGTACGAGTAGAGCTGCACGCATTGTATTCTTCACCTGACATAATTATGAACATTAAATCCAGACGTGTGAGATGGGCAGGGCATGTAGCACGTATGGGCGAATCCAGAAATGTATATAGAGTGTTTGTTGGGAGGCCGGAGGGAAAAAGACCTTTGGGGAGGCAGAGACGTATATGGTAGGATAATATTAAAATGGATTTGAGGGAGGTGGGATATGACGGTAGTGACTGGATTAATCTTACTCGTGATAGGGACCAACGGCGGGCTTATGTGAGGGCGGCAATGAATCTCCGGGTTCCTTAAAGGCCAGTAAGTAAGTAAGTAAAAACAAGATGAAGTATTACCTCATAGTACCTCTGACGTCACGTCAATATAGTCTATGATCAACCTTATCTCCGTACTCCCTAGAACAAAAGTATTGCACATTTATACAGCATATTTTAGTAAAGTTCTGAGTATATTTGCGTGCATATACCAGAATTTCGTTTAGCTTACGGACCATATCTAAAGGCAATCAAACTTCTTGAGCCTTACGTCCTTATTGTGCGCCACTGGGGTCCCATATCGGAAGCAACGCGCTCTCTGGGGAAAACCTCTGCTACAGCCGCAAAGGACGTGGTCAGATTACCCCGCACTGCGCGTGCGCTAGAGAAGTTGCCGACGTCTCCAGGCGTTCGGATGATCGAATTCTGGTCACAAGATCATAATATTGATTCAGTGTAACTCACGGTGGAATGACTCTCCCCGCTTTGTAATGGGGTGGACGTAGGAAGTCACCGTCCTCACCTGGTGTTCGCCGCCACATCGATTCCGCCTGTCAACGCCCTCGCTCCTCCGCGATTTGTGTTCCCTCCACCTGCGAGCTTTACGGACTGCCGTCACCACGCTTCGGCAGTTCTTGAAAAATTACAACTCTTAAAATCTAGATTTATGTGGGCTACGTTACAAGCTGCGACAAAGTTCTGTAGCCTTCAAGTCTTGTAGAAGTCACGATCGGGTGTTCGAATCCTGTCTTGGGACATAGTGTCGGTACTGAGTAGAGCTAGGGCATGTATCCACTGAAGAAAAATCAAGCCACCTACGACGCGCATAGATATGAATGAAGTCACACGTCACAAACTGACTCGAGTACTTTAGTAAGTCTGCAGGTAAAGCATTCCAGTCCCTGATAGTACTTACTTACTTACAAATGGCTTTTAAGGAACCCGAAGGTTCATTGCCGCCCTCACATAAGCCCGCCAGCGGTCCCTATCCTGTGCAAGATTAATCCAGTCTCTATCATCATACCCCACCTCCCTCAAATCCATTTTAATATTATCCTCCCATCTATGTCTCGGCCTCCCTAAAGGTCTTTTTCCCTCCGGTCTCCCAACTAACACTCTATATGCATTTCTGGATTCGCCCATACATGCCACATGCCCTACCCATCTCAAACGTCTGGATTTAATGTTCCTAATTATGTCAGGTAAAGAATACAATGCGTGCAGTTCTGTGTTGTGTAACTTTCTCCATTCTCCTGTAACTTCATCCCGCTTAGCCCCAAATATTTTCCTAAGCACCTTATTCTCAAACACCCTTAACCTATGTTCCTCTCTCAGAGTGAGAGTCCAAGTTTCATAACCATACAGAAGAACCGGTAATATAACTGTTTTATAAATTCTAACTTTCAGATTTTTGGACAGCAGACTGGATGATAAGAGCTTCTCAACCGAATAATAACACCCATTTCCCATATTTATTCTGCGTTTAATTTCCTCCCGAGTGTCATTTATATTTGTTACTGTTGCTCCAAGATATTTGAATTTTTCCACCTCTTCGAAGGATAAATCTCCAATTTTTATATTTCCATTTCGTACAATATTCTGGTCACGAGACATAATCATATACTTTGTCTTTTCGGGATTTACTTCCAAACCGATCGCTCTACTTGCTTCAAGTAAAATTTCCGTGTTTTCCCTAATCGTCTGTGTATTTTCTCCTAACATATTCACGTCATCCGCATAGACAAGAAGCTGACGTAACCCGTTCAATTCCAAACCCTGCCTGTTATCCTGAACTTTCCTAATGGCATATTCTAGCGCGAAGTTAAAAAGTAAAGGTGATAGTGCATCCCCCTGCTTTAGCCCGCAGTGAATTGGAAAAGCATCAGATAGAAACTGACCTACACGGACTCTGCTCTATGTTTCACTGAGACACATTTTAATTAATCGAACTAGTTTCTTGGGAATACCAAATTCAATAAGAATATCATATAATACTTCCCTCTTAACCGAGTCATATGCCTTTTTGAAATCTATGAATAACTGATGTACTGTACCCTTATACTCCCATTTTTTCTCCATTATCTGTCGAATACAAAAAATCTGATCAGTAGTCGATCTATTACGCCGAAAACCGCACTGATGATCCCCAATAATTTCATCTACGTACGGAGTTAATCTTCTCAAAAGGATATTGGACAAACTTTTGTATGACGTCAACAAAAGTGATATTCCTCGAAAGTTACCACAGTTGGTTTTGTCCCCCTTTTTAAAAATAGGTACAATTATAGACTCCTTCCATTGTTCTGGTACAATTTCTTTTTCCCAAATAGCAAGTACAAGTTTATAAATTTCGCTATATAATGCACTTCCACCATCTTGTATTAATTCTGCTGGAATTTGATCGATACCTGGAGACTTGTACTTTTTCAGATTTTCTATCGAAATTTCGACTTCTGAAAGCGTGGGTTCGGGTATAAAGGGCTCAGCAGTTTGTATTTCAATTTCGTCCCGATCATTTCTATTTGGCCTATGTACATTTAGTAATTGCGCAAAATAGTTTTTCCATCTGTTTAGGATTGATGGAGAGTCTGCAAGCAAGTCACCATTCTCATCCTTGATCACGTTTACCCTTGGCTGATATCCGTTCTTAAATTCCTTTATACCCTTATATAAATCTCGAATGTTTTTATTCTTAATATTTGTTTCTACCTCATTCCGTTTTTCCTTCAAGTAATCTCTCTTTTTATTCCTAAGTGTACGACATGCTTCCCGTCTTTCATTGAAATAATTATCTCTCTTCTCCTCAACTGGATCCTGTAAGAATTTCAATTTTGCCTGTTTCCTTCTTTCTACTACCATGCAACAATCTTCATCAAACCCTGATAGTACAATTGAGAAAATAAAACATTCCAGTGTCCGTCCTCTGTCTTCTTTCCCTCAATTTATATGAGTGGTCGTTTCTTTGAGGAGTAATTTGGCGGCTGTAACCTGTTTTTTATTTCTCTCCAGGTAGGCTCACCTCTGTATGTTTTTAACATTGCGTTTCTCTCTTCTTAACTTTTACAATAAACTGTCTAGCTTTTATTAGTCAGTTAATCTTTTAGTACTTTGATTTTTATTGTATTTGTAAATTTAATATTAATTGTAATTATAATTGTAACTAGTGGCTTGTGCAGCAAATGCTGCAAACTAAGTTCATTAGACGTTCAAATTTTCAGATTTATTTTCAATGAAGAATACCAGACATTCTGAAAGTTATTTGCTTCCATAATAATGAAAGATACTCTCTCTCGAACCAATACTGAAGAGAACCAGGCATATAAATATCTACACCACACCGCAATTAAATATATCAAAAAGACCCAACCCCGCTTGATTAATAACTATAAAAATATTTGATTCTTAATAATATTATGGGAAAATTTTAGAACACGGATTGCACCTACCAAATTATGTCTTAAAATACTAGAAAGAGCAGATTTTTGTGCGTTTGTCGAATGAGCATCATTATATATACGAAAAGGCACTTTTCAGTGACAATAATTTATTTTGTGTGCACAAGGTTGGAATTCTGAAGTAAGAGGGAAAGGGTGCAGTCCGTGTTCTGGAGTTTATCCAATATTATTATCTTACGTAAGTTTTATAGCTTTCAGTAACATATACTATATAGCCGCCACTCAGTAAAATATTGAAATCAAAATCGAATATAAGTTATTCTCTACATCTACTTATATAATCCCAAAACGTTTCACTTTCATATCATCAATATAGCATTAATATGTATAATTAATGAAAAATAGTCACATCACGGCACTACCGGTAATATAACTGATTTATAAATTCTAACTTTCAGATTTTTTGACAGCAGACTGGATGATAAGAGCTTCTCAACCGAATAATAACAGGCATTTCCCATATTTATTCTATGTTTAATTTCCTCCCGAGTATCATTTATATTTGTTACTGTTGCTCCCAGGTATTTTAAAATAATAATTTAAAGTTTAATAATTAAAAATATCTAAGAATCTAATTATATACTGCTTTGTAAGATCTCAATCTCTACTTATTGTACATGGTGGACTGGCCGCTAGATGGCACGGGGATGAGAGGGCTAGCCGATAGATGGCAGCAATTCAATGTATCGACAACAATGTAGATACCAGTCGAAACGGGTATTATTCAAAACAGACAACTGTGAAATGACCTTGCAGTTAAAGCGACCATAAATAACACTTAAGATAAGTAAAAATAATATAAATACTAGTTTACCAATTAAAACTATAAAAGTAAGGAGTGTTAATTTATTTTGTTGCTACTTTTTTCCCTTGTTATTCTTTCCTCTACCTTCTTTCGATTAGTTTGTTCCGCTTCCATACGCATAGTGGCCACACCATAAGAGCACAGTTCCAGTCTATTGCTGCAAATAGAACACAATTTTATTTGAAAGCATCGTGTGATTGACATGAGCTTGTAGTGCTGATGAGAACGGGTGGTTTAATGCACGGCGGATGTTCCGTGTTTTGCAACATCACCACGCTGTGGCGCCACCAGACCTATTGGCAGGCAACACGCGCACATCGGTGCGTGTGAAAAGCCAAGAAGCAAAAATCGGATCCCTCCGCAGTCAGTAATTCATAATTAACAGTGCAATCATCGTACTGTTAGCTCTGCTAATCCTGTCAGCAAACAGAGGCTCGGCGCGGTCAATTTGGCTATTAGCTTGTCGCATTAGTTTTAAATCCTTTAACAAGTCTCGGCATTGTGTGTGGTTAGTCCGACAGCATTTCACTCTCTCAATTCGATTGGATGCTCGTCTCTTTTCTCTCGGCCCGTGTTCTCTCCTCGTCTCTTTGACTAGCGTAAATCACTCGCTGGTCCACGGGTTTGCCCATTGTGGTGGACGCATTCAATTCTCTAATCGAGAATTTAACAACCGAAAGAATCGAATAGCTTCGCGTGTATATTTCTTTTCTGTCTCTGTTAGCTATGTGGTACGGTTTGCAGCTTTCCTGTCCACATTAGTGCATAAGCTAGGAGAGGTGGACGTCTAGTCACTTTCAGGTATATTGGCTTTAGCCCTCCTTCAACCAAGAGGAGGTAATAGGATTTTTTATTTTTATTTTAGTAGGTTATTTTAGGAAGCTTTATCAACAGCTTAGGTTATTTAGCGTCTGAATGAGATGAAAGTGATAATGCCGGTGAAATGGATCCGGGATCCAACACCGAATTGGGTTGAGGGAAAACCCCGGAAAAAACCTCAACCAGGTAACTTGCCCCGACTACGAATCGAACCCGGGCCACCTGGTTTCGGGTAATAGGATTACCCCACTGATGATTTTTTCTATATTATTTTCATTCTTCTCCATATTTATTTTTGAAATTCTATGTATTTGTCCGTTATATGTCTACTAACATTTTGAAATAAGAATAACATAAATAATTAATCGACTTTAATAAGTAATTCGTGTTATTTAAGTGGGGTGATCTTGTTGTCCCCCTTGGAAGTCTGTGTCATGAAAATTCCAGGACTTGAAATTCAATTTATAGGTTAATTTTCTACATATTTGAGCTTGTCTGCTTCCAAATTATTTCATTTTCTGTTATTCATATCATTATTCATATTGTTATTCATATTATCATGAGTATCATGATCTTTAGTTCCAATTTTTTTAAATTTTGATTTCTGTGTGTCATAATATTAATAATTCGTGGCGCTACAGCCCACGAAGGGCCAAGACCGACCAGCCGGCTGCTGGCCTCACGGCCATATGCCGAAGCAGAGGTGGACGATCATCCAACCAGAATGGAGGTATCGTGTGGTTAGCACGATGAGCCCCCCCCCAGCCGTTATAGCTGGCTTTCGCAACCGGATTTCGCTACCTATTGTAGCTCCCCAAGTGCATCACGATGCTGGGTGGGCACCGGTCCCATACACTGGCCGAAATTTCATGAGAAAATTTCTTCCCCCATGAGGACTCGAACCAGCGCGCATTCCGTAACGCGAGTCCTAGGCAGGATGCCTTAAACCACGACGCCACGGCGCGGGACTCTTGTGTCATAGTTATTCTAAAAGTGCTTTTGTTAGAAATAATTAGTAGTAGAGCCTTTTTCATAGATATTCATTGTAATATAATTATGTGGTGTTCATATATTTGAATTCTAGCAAAAAACTAAAATTTATTTTCTTACATTTCTATTTATATTTATTTATCTTCAGAATTTTTAAAGATTTTATTTTATTATAAACAAATGTTTTAAGATGTTCATGGGTATATATATATATATATATTGTATTTGAACATTTAAATTTCAACAAATATGGTAACCGAAATTATTATACAATTTATTTTATAACACTGTGACTTTCATTGCTTGTAGCTGTGTTTTCCACCCTGTCAAAATTATATAGCGTTGAGGAGCTTGGAGATGGAATGGGGAGTTAAGGAGTAGGCTGCATTGACTTAATCGAGTTAATAACGTCCAGGCCTGGTCTATAGTGTTATTCGAAAGTCACGAAAGATTTGAGTCTCTCTTACACACACGCACGCATGCACACACACTGTGGATCATATCATTTATGACTGTACGAAATTAAGAAAAAAAAGAGCAACACTAATCCAGTCTATACACGAATGTGGTGGGAAATGGCCTGTGGGGAAGACAAAATTAGTGAAAATTTATGTAAAATATTTTATAAAGTTTGCAAATAGTATAGACTTTGAACAACTACAATAGGCTGGCTAGTATATAAGGATAAGTTATTTGGGAAGATAAAGAGGTTAAAAGTCAGAATTAAGTGATTAGAGTCGGAAATAGGTATATAATTATATTCTGTAATTAGCTAGAATATTACAGGATATAATTTATGTGAAAATAGGCCCATCAAAAAGAAAGTAAATATGTAAATACTTTAAATATTTAAATGCTAGAATATGTAAATAGATTCTAGTTCTTCACAGGTTAGGAGTAGGAAAATAAGTTAGACTAAGAAGTAACAATATATCTTAACAGTTACTCACGTAGATGAACTACACTAATCCATACTTAACCTAGAATAGCAACATAACAATATATAATGTAAATCGATAATGTACTTGAAGGTAAACCTAGGCATGTAGTATTACTTCTCATTTGTAATGGAACATGCTCAAAAAAAGGCACAAAAACATACATACATACATGCATACATGCATACATACATACATACATACATACATACATACATACATACATACATACATACATACATACATACATACAGTCAACACCTGTGGAGTAACGGTTAGCGCGTCTAGCCGCGAAACCAGGTGGCCCAGGTTCGATTCCCGGTCGGGGCAAGTTACCTGGTCGAGGTTTTTTCCGGTGTTTTCCCTCAACCCAATATGAGCAAATGCTGGTTAACTTTCGGTGTTGGACCCCGGACTCATTTCACCGGCATTATCTCCTTCATCTCATTTAGACGCTAAATAATCTAAGATGTTGATAAAGCGTCGTAAAATAACCTACTAAAATAAAAAAATACATGCATGCATACATGCATACATACATACATACATACAGTCAACACCTGTGGAATAACGGTTAGCGCGTCTAGCCGCGAAACCAGGTGGCCCAGGTTCGATTCCCGGTCGGGGCAAGTTATCTGGTCGAGGTTTTTTCCGGTGTTTTCCCTCAACCCAATATGAGCAAATGCTGGTTAACTTTCGGTGTTGGACCCCGGACTCATTTCACCGGCATTATCACCTTCATCTCATTTAGACACTAAATAGCCTAGATGTTGATACAGCGTCGTAAAATAACCTACTAAAATAAAAAAATACATACATACATACTGTACATACATACATACATACATATATACATACATACATACATACATACATACATACATACATACATACATACATACATACATACATACATACATACATACATACATACAGACAGACATGTTGCGTTGGCCTATCCTGCAACCGACTTTCTCTTGATAGAACGTCGCTACATATCAGGGTAACTGGCAAGTGGTTTGAGAAGCTCATTTTCAGTTGAGCGTCTCTTACCAATGAGCGAGATCTTTGTCCGGCTGATGTGATAGCTGAGACTTCCTGCCTCTCTAGACAGGAAGGATCAACTCGTCCTCTCTACAGTAGTTAGGGAAGGAGAGGGAGACATTCTCTGCAAGAAAACCTCTCACGATGTTCTCTTCAGAGTCTCCACTGACTACTTGTCAGGGTATGTAGTACAGAAAGACTCAAATGTCTCGCATTCTTCAATAAGCGCGAGCTGTTCTCAAATATTGATGGTAATATGTTCGTTGAACATCATCACGTTACTGGCTGGAAAGCATTTCAACATATGTAGGAACTGAAGGAGATGAAAGTGATCCACTTACGTACAGCGATTCAAATAGTTGTACCAGCACGTAGGAGCTTATTCCTAAGGTAATGCTGAATAAAAGAAGAAGCTTTTGAACTTTAGTTCGATTTCGAGTAGTAGTTACACAGTTATTTCCCATTCTGAGAAATACGTCACTGTGAAGGAGCTCATCTGAGTTCAGAAAGCTTTATTAAATGTAGCTTGGCCAGGTATGTGTAAAGCAAAATGAGTTCTTTTTAATTGTTCAACCTATCTGTGAATGACATCACCAGGACTAAGTGATTTTCTGTTAACGAACTGTGAACTTGTATTTTACAAACCTGGCTTTTGAGGTGTAGCCCCCTGTAAAGCTGATCTGAACCATTTTTCCCCTTTAAATTATTCAAGTCAGCTTTACAGGGGACTAAACCTGAAAAACCAGATTTGTATAATCCGTATTGTTTTCAATATTACAGGCTACTTAATTATGACTAGAGTCCGGATTTTTATGTAATTATTTATCTTTTCCGTCATATGTACTGTATCTGCCTGGAAAATCAAAATATTGGCGGATTAGGCTATTAATATCATTATATTTAATTTTAATACTACACATTTTTACGTATTTCGAACAATACTAATATTTTAAGATAATTACATATGTTTACATAAAATTAACATTCATGACAAATGTTGTTTAATTAAACGCCTTTTAAAGAAGATTATCAATATTTAAACAAACTGAAACGAAATTATAAAAATATTTACACAATTTTAAATTCAAAGCTGTCAGTACGTAACACGATACACATTTCAGCATACAGGATAGGATAACCCCTCTGGTATAGGATACGCTGGTTTTTTCCGTGCTAATCCTGCAGTCTTGTGCATTGTTCTAAAAAAGACTAAATGAGTGACAATCTCGCTACGTAACTACTACATGTCACACCACCGCCTGAGCCAGATCCTTAGCGGAGAAAGGCGGAACCCTCCTGAAGACACTGACACTCCTGTCAGGCACATTCATTTGTTTAAATATGCACCAATGACCTCGTGCGATGTCGAGAGATCGTTTTCGATGTATAAAAACATAATGTCCGATCGCCGACGGAACTTAACTCCTGAAAATATGGAATGTCCGATCGCTAACGGAACTTAACTCCTAAAAATATGGAATGTCCGATCGCTAACGGAACTAAACTCCTGAAAATATGGAATGTTCGATCGCTGATGGAACTTAACTCCTGAAAATATGGAATGTCCGATCGCTGATGGAACTTAACTCCTTGAAAATATGGAATGTCCGATCGCTGACGGAATTTAACTCCTAAAAATATGGAATGTCCGATCGCTAACGGAACTTGACTCCTGAAAATATGGAATGTCCGATCGCTGATGGAATTTAACTCCTAAAAATATGGAATGTTCGATCGCTAACGGAACTTAACTCCTCAAAATATTTGACTATAGTTATATGTGTACAAAACCGCCTTTGCTTATCATAAAATAAATAAATTTTCATTAACGTTTTCGATACTTGTGTATCATCTTCAGATGTGAAGTGTTAGATTAATATGATGAAAACCTTGCCTATTAGATGGCAAGGTTTCATCATATTAATCTAACACTTCACATCTGAAGATGATACACAAGTATGGAAAACGTTAATGAAAATTTATTTTTTTTGATAAGCAAAGGCGGTTCTGTACACATATAATTATAGTCAAACATTAATAGCTTATCGGCAAACTTCAACATGAAACTCCTTGAAAATATGGAATGTCCGATCGCTGACGGAATTTAACTCCTAAAAATATGGAATGTCCGATCGCTAACGGAACTTGACTCCTGAAAATATGGAATGTCCGATCGCTGATGGAATTTAACTCCTAAAAATATGGAATGTTCGATCGCTAACGGAACTTAACTCCTCAAAATATTTGACTATAGTTATATGTGTACAAAACCGCCTTTGCTTATCATAAAATAAATAAATTTTCATTAACGTTTTCGATACTTGTGTATCATCTTCAGATGTGAAGTGTTAGATTAATATGATGAAAACCTTGCCTATTAGATGGCAAGGTTTCATCATATTAATCTAACACTTCACATCTGAAGATGATACACAAGTATGGAAAACGTTAATGAAAATTTATTTTTTTTTGATAAGCAAAGGCGGTTCTGTACACATATAATTATAGTCAAACATTAATAGCTTATCGGCAAACTTCAACATGAAACTCCTCAAAATATGGAATGCCCGAACGCTGACGGAATTTAAATCCTAAAAATATGGAATGTCTGATCGCTAACGGAACTTAACTCCTGAAAATATGGAATGTCCGATCGCTGACGGAATTTAACTCCTAAAAATATGGAATGTCTCATCGCTAACGAAACTTAACTCCTGAAAATATGGAATGTCCTATCGCTGACGAAATTTAACTCCTAAATATATGGAATGTCCGATCGCTAACGGAATTTAACTCCTTAAAATATGGAATGTCCGATCGCTGACGGAATTTAACTCCTGAAAATGCGGAATGTCCGATCGCTGAGGGAATTTAACTCCTAAAAATATGGAATGTCAGATCGTTAACGGAACTTAACTCCTAAAAATAGGGAATGTCCGATCACTGACGGAATTTAACTCCTGAAAATATGGAGGAATATCTTGTGGCACATTATACTTCATGCCTTGATTAACTTTATAATCTCATCAAAACTATTATTGTATATATATAAATCTGTAATTTATATGAAATTAATCTCCCAATTTATCTTTATTTAAAACATAACTAGTTGTTTAGATAAATAATATTTCGATGATGTTTGGGTAAAGGGAGACAAGTCATAAAAATGGGTTTTTGAGTTAAATGAAAATTAAACATCGGACCCTAATTGAAAATAAGTTTCTACACGTATAAAACACATCAGATGATAGTATTCTCTTGTTTTTTGCATACCCACTTGTAGAATTTTAACTTGTGTATTTCCCTGGGGAACAAAACTCCATTTGCACAAAAGATAATTTATCCCACTTTACTCAAACACCATCGAGTTTTTAATTCTTGTACTTTTTATATTACTTGTTTAGTACATATTTTGAAGTTGTTAGTTACATATTTATGTACAGTAGTGGCAAAAAAACCGGACCGACCCTTGCAGCTGATTTCAGAGCCTTGTTCACTCCAGAGAACGATAGACTGGTAACTAAGACTTTCGTGGTTCGAATCGTGCCTGGGAAGGAAACTTTTTTTTGTTCCTTATTCAAATTTATTCCCAATACTTTTCGATTGCTGGTAAAATTCATGTTCATGTTTTAATTAAGTAGTAAAATATCGCTGCAATCGAAAAGTATTGGGAATAAATTTGAATAAGGAACAAAAAAGTTTCCTTCCCATGCAGGATTCGAACCACGAAAGTCTTAGTTACCAGTCTATCGTGCTCTAGAGTGAAGAAGGCTCTGAAATCAGCTACAAGGATCGGTCCGGTTTTTTTTGCCGCTACAGTACATATTTTTAGGATCAATATTATATAAAAATCTAGACTCTAATTATGACACATTTAATGGATTTAGGTTCGATGTGTAATTAAGAAGTAAAATATCGCTGCAATCGAAAAGTATTGGGAATAAATCTGAATAAGGAACAAAAAAAGTTTCCTTCCCAGGCAGGATTCGAACCACGAAAGTCTTAGTTACCAGTCTATCGTGCTCTGAAGTGAACAAGGCTCTAAAATCAGCTACAAGGATCGGTTCGGTTTTTTTGCCGCTACTGTACATATTTTTAGGATCAATATTATATAAAAATCTGGACTCTAATTATGACACATTTAATGGATATAGGTTCGATGTGTAATTAAGTAATAAAATATCGCTGCAATCGAAAAGTATTGAGAATAAATTTGAATAAGGAACAAAACAAGTTTCCTTCCCAGGCAGGATTCGAACCACGAAAGTCTTACCTTAGTTACCAGTTTATCGTGCTCTGGAGTGAACAAGGCTCTGAAATCAGCTACAAGGATCGGTCCGGTTTTTTTGCCGCTACTGTACATATTTTAGGATCAATATTATATAAAAATCTGGACTCTAATTATGACACATTTAATGGATATAAGTTCGATGTGTAATTAAGTAACAAAATATCGCTGCAATCGAAAAGTATTGAGAATAAATTTAAATAAGGAACAAAAAAAGTTTCCTTCCCAGGCAGAATTCGAACCACGAAAGTCTTACCTTAGTTACCAGTCTATCGTGCTGTGGAGTGAACAAGGCTCTGAAATCAGCTACAAGGATCGGTCCGGTTTTTTTGCCGCTACAGTACATATTTTTAGGATCAATATTATATAAAAATCTGGACTCTAATTGTGACACATTTAATGGATATAGGTTCGATGTGTAATTAAGTAATAAAATATCGCTGCAATCGAAAAGTATTGAGAATAAATTTAAATAAGGAACAAAAAAAGCTTCCTTCCCAGGCAGGATTCGAACCACGAAAGTCTTACCTTAGTTACCAGTCTATCGTGCTCTGGAGTGAACAAGGCTCTGAAATCAGCTACAACGATCGGTCCGGTTTTTTTGCCGCTACAGTACATATTTTTAGGATCAATATTATATAAAAATCTGGACTCTAATTATGACACATTTAATGGATATAGGTTCGATGTGTAATTAAGTAATAAAATATCGCTGCAATCGAAAAGTATTGAGAATAAATTTAAATAAGGAACAAAAAAAGCTTCCTTCCCAGGCAGGATTCGAACCACGAAAGTCTTACCTTAGTTACCAGTGTATCGTGCTCTGGAGTGAACAAGGCTCTGAAATCAGCTACAAGGATCGGTCCGGTTTTTTTTGCCGCTACTGTACATATTTTAGGATCAATATTATATAAAAATCTGGACTCTAATTATGACACATTTAATGGATGTAGGTTCGATGTGTCATTCAGTTTTTATGAAAAAAAAAGTAACTATTTTTAGACTTTCTGAAGAAAGAATATAATCCGCTGAGTAACTTACCAGATTCTCCATTTTCTTTGTGAATCAAAGGCTGGTTCATTGGATTTGTAACCGATACAGCTGTCATGCCATGGATGCCAGAACTTTAATAAACTCGAATGTGTAAGTATTACCTTTCCTTTAAAAAGAAAACTATGTATTGTGAGAATATAGAATTTAAGTTCAAGTTTTCGCTCCTTTTCCTCAATCCCCATAATATTTCATTGTGTGATTCCAAGCTTTCGTGATAGCGCACCTAAACCATAAATTGGAATCACGTCGAACAAGATGGCGTCTCAGAAGCCATATCTCGGAGCAGCAGTGGAATCAACTTTTCTCGTGATCTCGGCCTTAATATTTTATGGCCACAGAAACTTGAAGCGAGAAGTTTCGAAATCAATACAGTATGAAAGCCACTGACCTCAGAGGAAAGAAATTCAACAAACTGCCAATACTACGTCCCTGAGGTGTAAATAACAGCATCGTAAATGCCTGGAAACTATTTATCCTTCATTAGATCAACTGGGATTAAACTTTGAAGTAATTTTGTGGAATATTTCGAAATATCCCTTCTCAACTCTTCTGACGCAGGGTTTAGAATTTGTACGTAGATCCGAGCATTTAAAATGTCATTATAACGAATTGACGTCATATTACCTCCATCTGGAGCGTGTTTGTTACGGACCAGTGGGCAAACAACACAATTGCTCAATATCAGAATTAATAAAATATTGATATTTTTGTGATATAAGCAGCATTATAATTCATGTATGTAAATTGTGTTTATTTATCACTTAACATTAATATGTATCCCACTGTGTTGTTTTTTTATTATTATTAGTCTATCTTTTATTGTGTAATTTTATTCAATTTCGGTTTCTGGTTTAATTATGTGAATCCTACTTACTTGTAATCTAATACTAATATGTATTCCAATGTGTTTGTTTTTATTTTTACTCTGTACATTTTTTATTGAATTACCGGCTTCTGTTTTTGTGTGATTGGTATTTGATTCTAACAACATTAATATGTATTCCACTTGTTTATTTTTATTTTATGAGGTAAATTTTTATGTAACTACCCCTTTTGAGCTGATTATGTACCTAAATCGTATCAGTATGTAATTATTTAATTTCGATCCAGTTGTATGTTCAACTGTGTAAGCAAGTTTTAATCCTGGTTGAGTGTAAGAGAAGGTCTTACGGCCTTAACTCAGCTGGTTAAATAAAACCATTATTTTTATTATTATTATTATTATTATTATTATTATTATTATTACTTATTTACTGGCTTTTAAGAAACCCGGAGGTTCATTGCCGCCCTCACATAAGCCCGCCATTGGTCCCTATCCTGAGCAAGATTAATCCATTCTCTATCATCATATACCGCCTCCCTCAAATCCATTTTAATTATATCCTCCCATCTACGTCTCGGCCTACCTAAAGGTCTTTTTCCCTCCGGCCTCCCAACTAACACTCTAAATGCATTTCTGGATTCGCCCATACGTGCTACATGCCCTGCCCATCTCAAACGTTTGGATTTAATGTTCCTAATTATGTCAGGTGAAGAATACAATGCGTGCAGTTCTGTGTTGTGTAACTTTCTCCATTCTCCTGTAACTTCATCCCTCTTAGCCCCAAATATTTTCCTAAGCACCTTATTCTCAAACACCCTTAACCTATGTTCCTCTCTCAAAGTGAGAGTCCAAGTTTCACAACCATACAGAACAACCGGTAATATAACTGTTTTATAAATTCTAACTTTTAGATTTTTTGACAGCAGACTGGATGATAAAAGCTTCTCAACCGAATGATAACAGGCATTTCCCATATTTATTCTGTGTTTAATTTCCTCCCCAGTATCTTTTATATTTGTTACTGTTGCTCCAAGATATTTGAACTTCTCCACCTCTTCAAAAGATAAATTTCCAATTTTTATATTTCCATTTCGTACAATATTCTCGTCACGAGATATAATCATATACTTTGTCTTTTCGGGATTCACTTCCTAACCTATCTCTTTACTTGCTTCCAGTAAAATTCCCGTGTTTTCCCTAATCGTTTGTGGATTTTCTCCTAACATATTCACGTCATCCGCATAGACAAGCAGCTGATGTAACCCGTTCAATTCCAAACCCTCTCTGTTATCCTGGACTTTTCTAATGGCATATTCTAGAGCAAAGTTAAAAAGTAAAGGTGATAGTGCATCTCCTTGCTTTAGCCCGCAGTGAATTGTAGTAGTAGTAGTACTTAGCCGTCAGGTCTTCATGCCCCTCTACCAGGAGATTCCAACTATAATATGAAGAATAAAATTACAATTACTATTAAATTTACAATTACAATTACAAATAAATTTACAATTACATCTACAAATAAAATTACAATAGTATTAAATTTACAATTACAATTAAAATAAAAATCAAAGTACGAAAAGATTACCTCACTAATTAAAGCTAGATAATTTATCATAGAAAAACAAAGAATATTTTATATTTACTGAATTACAAATTAAACCTAGAATAACAAAATTGTATAGTGATGAAATTACTGGATATTGAAATATTTTGTGATAGATTAAGGAAACTATTTACAAGAAATCAATTACTGACCAAGTGCCTAGTAAGTTTGCGAATTGGAAACGCATCTGACAGAAATTGACCTATACGAACTCTGCTGTATGTTTCACTGAGACACATTTAATTAAATTTATCATTATTATTATTATTATTATTAAAAATAGAACAAATCATTTACCACAACTTTACTTAAACTAGGGGTTCCGTTATTACTGCTGGAAATGAATAATGAAAAAAATGTGTCATTTACATGACACTGATTATTATTCCTTAACAGCGGCACCACGCTTTCCCTTTTCACGGATCAATACTGAAATAATTTTAATTCCTCTTTGTATGTTTTACCCACGCACGTGTATTTACTTATCAATCAAATGAAATCTGATATAAAAAGCCGCGTTGCCAACGAGTTCTGGAGGCACTGAACTGGGCGCTGTTCGCATGTCTGTAGGTAGACCAGGGTGGAAATGCTGAGGGCTGCAGGTCGCGCCCCTGCTGACTAAGTAATGACGCAAGCGCATCAAAGTTCACCGCTATCTGCGCATATTTTATGAAATAGACTCGCCTTGCAACATCCTATACGAAAGACATGAAAGTCTTTGGATGTAGCGACAACTTTGCAATGAATTGATAATTAGACGGTCACTGCCTGCTAGCCGTATGGTGTCTTCATGTCCGTTTTCGAATTACGGACGACGACGTGGGTTATAGGCCTAGGTGATGGTTACTGCAATAACAGGACGGCTATTACATCTGAATTTCATGACAGAGACCGGACCTCAATCCACCAGAATTCAAGTGGAAATTTTGGTGGGTAAAACAAGTGTTGGTGCAGGTCTTTTCAGGATAACTCCATTTCCCTACATAATTGCAAACAGTTCTCCATCAACACACCATTACAATCGCTAGGGACCGTATTCTGATCCAGGGCGTACGGAAATAAGGTTAGTTGATCATAGACTATATTGGCATGACGTCATGTTGGCACGTGGGACTAGTACCACAGTCTACTATATACAGTCACTAAGCTTGGGATGATTTTTTACCAACGAGTTGCATTTCTCGCGATAGGAGCTAGCCGCTTGTAGCGCTGTGAGTACTAGGCACAATAGACTGTGTCACTGCCATCGTGATCTAATACAGGCCGTAAGGCAGACCATGTAACTCGCTTAACCCGATCACGAAGGGCGGCGTTTCAACCATATAAATTAATTGGAATGCATAAAAAGTAACATATATTTCTCTAAAATGTAGTGTAACTGCATTAATAAAATTTAAAACAATGATTAGGAGACACTTCAGACATAATTCCTTGCGAGTTAAGGTGTAATATTATTTTGGTGTGAAAATTACGTTGTTTGTATGTGTAATAGACCTACCAGCCTTTATTTCGATTAAATATTGCGAAATTATTGTACATTCATTGATGCACAATTCAATAATTTTCATTTGCACCGCACGATATGTTGAAATTATAGGTTATGTTTACTGTCCCGTTGCCCCTTTCTGTCTAATTTTAGTGGTCTCCAATGCCCTGCCATTCATATGGAAATATTATAGGTTATGTTTACTATATCTTATATTCCTAAATTCGCAATTATACATTATAATTAAGCATAATGTCATGTATGATACTTCGCACATTCAATTTGTCTGTACTTATTTTAATACTACAATTGAGTATTGAATTATTGTATTTATCTACTACCTAAGAGACGAAGTAACAATCGTACCTACACTAATTTCATAAGAGTGGTATGATAAATTTTCTGCCTTTATCAAGGAAGGTAGATGTGCTATATTAAAATCACAATATAAATTATTTTTTATTAAACCTCAAAATAGCTTCCATTCTAAACTTAAAATGTTGATGCTAAAAGATTATGTTAACATGTAAAATTCTCTTCACTTTAAAATAACACAGTTTTGGAATTATTTCTGCAACATATTATGCAACAAGAAGTAAAGGGAACTTATGGGCACATTACACTAAATAAAACTTAGCTATGATACGCAATGAAAGTATAATATAGTAATTCACTGAGCTCCATACACTGAAATAGAAAACCCGAACATATATTACGGCCAAGAAGGTGAGTTTATAAAATATAATATATACTTTATGAAAATCATATAGTGGAAGGAATGTGTTAATTTTTCAAAAGAACACGATATCGAAAATATAATACATTTTATCGTCTGCTAGGGAAAGAGTCTGTGATGAGGCGATAGTAGCGATCCTGGTGCCTAGCAACTATCTATGGATGCATATTTCAACTGTCTATGTTTGCATATTTAGTAAGTGGGACTAGAACTGTGAGGGAACTTGTTTGTTCTGCAGTGTGACGTTCTAGCCTAGATCGTATATTATGTAACAGATAACTCATCGCTGTGTTAAAATCGGCAGCACTTTGAAGAGAACAACCGCCAGGATCGGCACCCGTCCGCCGTAAACGAACACGAGATGGCAGTACAGTCGCTAATGCAATTCAACTGGTAATTATGACGTGACTCCTTATGTAACTAGATGGCATCGTAGTAAACCTGACAAAAGTTGTTAACGTCAAAGCCTATAAGGCCGACCTATCTGGTTACATATACGAGGCGCATCCAGAAAGTAAGTTTCCCGATTTTTTCCACTTGAAAGTAAACGTAATTACCCGTGTCAATTGCGCATGCGTAACAGATATATAACGTATCAATCATATGCCAGCCGGACAGGTCCTGCCTGGTGCCAGTAGCGTGGCAGCAGTGGTCCGAAATGGAAGCTCTTATTCCTTCTCCCGCCGCCTGCGAGGTTCGGCCGGTGATAAAGTTCTTTAATGCACAAAGCATTGCGCCAATTGTAATTCATCGGCAGTTCTGTCAGGTCTATGGGCCGAACATCTCTCTTTCCCTCTCCCCTCACCTTCCACTCCCCCTCCCCTTCCACTCCCCCTCTCCCCCTCTCCCTGCCCTCCCCTCTCCCTTCCCTCCCTCTCTCCCTCTCCCTCTCTCTCTCTCTCCTCAAGAAATTCCTGTCCTCCGGTGAGCGTTTTGGCAACGACGAAGAGCTGAAGACGTCTGTCACACGCTGGTTCCATTCACAGGCGGCAGAGTTCTACGTCAGAGGGATACAAAAGTTGATCCCACGATACGAAAAAGTGTCTCAATTCTGATGGTGGCTATGTTGAAAAATAGCTGAAACATTGTTGTACCTGTTGCCAATAAATGTTTTCCTGAAAGTGTGTGTTCTTTTTTTTTAAATAGGGAAACTTACTTTCTGGACGCGCCTCGTATGATCTAGGGTTCTAGTAACGATTCAAAACTTCACCCTGGAGACTGTTGAAAATGCATTCTAGTGATAAAGGTTGATATTACGATACCTTTCCTACAATTTAAATTATCTCTTCATTTATTTACTTGATGTATACTGGCACTGTAACACTTCAGCTGTTCAAGAGTTTCTAGTTTCCTCTCTGGGGAAATGTAAATTCGTCCGAAACTGGCAAACACATCGCATTTCGAAAGTGTGACATTTTAATCGAACATGTAAACTCGTCCGCCTAGCGTTTATTTCTTTATATTGGTAACATGTAAACTCGTCCGCCAAGCATTTATTTCTTTATATTGGTAACATGTAAACTCGTCCTCCTAGCGTTTATTTCTTTATATTGGTAACATGTAAACTCGTCCGCCAAGCATTTATTTCTTTATATTGGTAACATGTAAACTCGTCCGCCTAGCGTTTATTTCTTTATATTGGTAACACGTAAACTCGTCCGCCTAGCGTTTATTTCTTTATATTGGTAACATGTAAACTCGTCCGCCTAGCGTTTATTTCTTTATATTGGTAACATGTAAACTCGTCCGCCTAGCGTTTATTTCTTTATATTGGTAACATGTAAACTCGTCCGCCAAGCATTTATTTATCAGCATTGGCAACATAGGTGCCATTTCAGAAATTACAGTCATTTAGATGAAAATGAAACAATAGTTCTTGTTCAATTTTCTAACATCTAGGTACGAGTACGTGTGAATTGGTTTTCAGAACTAGTATTTATATCACTCAGAAACAGGCTTGTAGATGGAACATTTAAATACTGTACCAAGTTTTTTACTCATTTGTTTACAATTGTATATAGAGTTTTTATTAGTAATACCGATGAAGTTTATTTTCTAGAATATATCTGTCTATAAATAAATAAAAATTATAAAATGAATAACTAAATGAATAAATAAATAAACAAATAAATACACGAATTAATTAAGAAATAAATAAGCAAACGAATGAATAAATGAATGAATGAATAAATAAATCAGTAAATAATTATGAATAAATAAATAAGCAAACAAGCCAAGCAAATAAATAAATAAACACCTAAATACATAAGTAAGTAAATAAATACCTAAATACATAAGTAAATAAATAAATAAGTAAATAAATAAATATTACCTTAAACTCTCCAACATATTCCTAATATTCGCGCCGTTTTCTGGGCGTTGAATAATACATATATTTACTTTGTCAAAAATATTGAGGCGTGAACGTTTTGTGACATAATACTTTACTTGTATATGTGGGGGCATGAATTCTCTTCACAACAACAGACCACGCTGTACTGTTTTCTGCTTTCTTTAGACTCAAACGCATTCTACTAAATCAGCACAGCAGTGTACTACACTTAGTTTTATTTTTAAGGTGTAAAATGACTTTTGGATCACTCTGTATGTGACATTTCTGTTTATGTTGAAATGTCCAAGATTTAAGTCTTAGAAGCGAAAGAACTACAATTCTCAATTGGCATATGACTTTTTATTTGCAGTCTTCATAAATTTGAAGTTTGTGTGTGTGATGTTATGAAATAGACGAATGATTTTGTTCTGTCAGATCATTAAAGAACATATTCAAGCATTTTTAGAACTCGTTGTCTCCTTGTGAGTTACCGACCTCATTATTCTACGAACAGCAGTGGCGTAGCACCAGTTAATAATAATTTCATAATAAACCTGCAGTTTATGAACAAAATTATTTATTAATTTTAATAGAATTTATATTTATGCGTTAAAAATATTGTGATGCGGCAGCTCAGGATGGTTCGTGATGCAGCAGTAAACAAGAAGCCTGCACACACCAGCTTCCAAGCAGACTGGTTTCTTCTGTGTAACCCATCCCGCAGATTTTCCATCCCTTTCTAACTAAACTACCCTGGTCGCAAGGCTCGCAAGAAGCTAGCTTTGACATTGAAAATAATTTAGTTTCCTAGTTATCCCTTTCGTGAGTTGTGTTCAGTTGAAGTGTTAGTGTGCATTGTGGCTGATATAATAAATAATGAGTGAAATAACAGTTCCTGACACTAATTTACTTGAATTTTTTTTAGGACAATTGTATTATCAAGACTGACTTACGAACAAAAATGTGATTTAGAAAACAAATGACCGACTCCCTTGCTGACACTGAAGGACACAACCAAAACACAGACTCATACTTACGTAATGATACTAATACTGTATCTATTGATCGTTAATATTGTGATTTTCTAAGTATGACAGGGAGTGAGCTAATGTTATACGTGTCTATTTGTTAGAGATATGTGTAAACCGTGAATCGTATTTTACTACGTACCATTTGAGGTCATGCCTTATTGGTGTTACTTACGATGTTCCAACCAATCTTCGGACTGCTGACTTGACATAGGCTATTATTTATTTTAACCCGTAAGTGGTGAGGTATTTTTCTAGTCACGTAACT
The DNA here is from genome assembly GCA_025594305.2 of Periplaneta americana. Lineage (NCBI taxonomy): Eukaryota > Metazoa > Arthropoda > Insecta > Blattodea > Blattidae > Periplaneta > Periplaneta americana. Next base: position 93,441,797 of record JAJSOF020000027.1, on the reverse strand, counting down.
GGTGAGGTGGGGATTGCACTTAGGCCTATCCCAACTTATAAACTTGTATCGTAGCACTCAGATAATCAAACTGAATTTTTAATTTATATAATGAAGTACTTTTACTTGTTTTAACTAAGTTTTCGTCAAAATTAGGGAAGCAGGCAGCATAATAAGCAATGAAAAAAATATATATCTCCGCACATCCACTTGGCACAGACTTCTTTTCTTACAATGGCTGGGGTACTCACAGCCACCACCTCACCAATTACGGGTTAAGACTATATTTTTGTAATACGTTTTCTCATATGTACATGAAATATCTTGGAGCAACAGTAAGAAATATAAATGACACTCGGGAGGAAATTAAACGCAGAATAAATATGGGAAATGCGTGTTATTATTCGGTTGAGAAGCTCTTATCATCCAGTCTGCTGTCCAAAAATCTGAAAGTTACAATTTATAAAACAGTTATATTACCGGTTGCTCTGTATGGTTGTGAAACTTGGACTCTCACTCTGAGAGAGGAATATAGGTTAAGGGTGTTTGAGAATAAGGTGCTTAGGAAAATATTTGGGGCTAAGCGGGATGAAGTTACAGGAGAATGGAGAAAGTTACACAACGCAGAACTGCACCATTGTATTCTTCACCTGACATAATTAGGAACTTAAAATCCAGACGTTTGAGATGGGCAGGGCATGTAGCACATATGGGCGAATCCAGAAATGCATATAGAGTGTTAGGTGGGAGACCGGAGGGAAAAAGACCTTTAGGGAGGCCGAGACGTAGATGGGAGAATAATATTAAAATGGATTTGAGGGAGGTGGGGTATGATGATAGAGACTGGATTAATCTTGCACAGGATAGGGACCGATGGCGGGCTTATGTGAGGGCGGCAATGAACCTTCGGGTTCCTTAAAAGCCATTTGTAAGTAAGTAAGTATATGAAAGACAACTTGAGTTAACTTCCCCTGCTTAAAATTTCATGCTACGCCACTGACGAACAGTGAGACAACACAAAACTCTGGCTGTTGCTGCATTTAAGAGGACTTTTTATCATTAATTTGTCACCATCCCGTGTCTTCTTTGTGGCTTTTCTAATTAATCAGAAAATTATAAACATGGTAAAGAAACTGAATTGTTACGAAATGCGTAAAAGAATATAAAATGGTAAAGATTGTTCACCTTCATGACAATCGTGTTTATATTTAAGATTTCTTTTTAAAGTACCTACACGGGTACAAATCTTCAAGCGGCGATTCACTGTGATGATTTTTAAAATAACATACGACACAAAATGTCAGTGGACAAACATCCATAATTACTCTAGGGGAGGTTTCAACTCACGATTGTGGCTTCGGGCAACGTTAAAGTTGAATATTTTAGCCGTTGAATGCAGAGCGGCTGAGAAATAATTTTGCCGATAAAAATATCCAGTTTTATTTCCTCGAGTGTTTAATTTACTGCCGTGACACTCAAGGTGTGAACATCGTGTGTTGCAGGAGGTGTAACCCATGTCCCGTAGTGAAGCCTACATTCCTGTGTGGAACAGACAACAGGACCTACAGCTCGCTCTGTCGCCTGGACTACCACAACTGTATCCACCACACCGCCATCCGCGTCGGCTGCAAAGGATTCTGCCCCTGCAAAGGTAAAGGTAACCCCACAGCAGTTTCAGCTACTGATTAATTTCATTTAGTAGTTACAAAACAATAAAGCAGGTAAGATGTTTCAATTATTTAGGATCTTTATTATCTTATGAAAAAGAGAAAGATCTAGATAATAAATTATCAAAGTTCCAGCATATGTGCTGAACAATTCAAAGAGCCCTGCGTAACAAAACCAGGAAAGAGACAATGATGAGATTCTATAAGGTTTTGGCAGTCCCACATATGGAAGTTAAAACTGGACATTAAATACATCTGGGAAAAGGAAGATCGAAACTGCAGAAATGCGTTTCTTAAGGGGATACTCAACTATATTTTGGAACTTTTTTCCTATTTGACCACTCTCTTTCATATTTGGAGAAAAAGTTTAATATACACATGGAAAGTAACTTGCAAAATCTCAGCTCATTAGATCAAATACTTTTCAAAATAAAAAATATTTCAATTTTTAATCAATCATTAATTGAAATGTCACTTTTAATTAAATTTTTTTGTTTTTTTGGCTTTGTGCATTTGAATGTGACTTCTCAATGAATAGGGAAGAATTCTGCATATTGATTTAGTTCTGTCACGTAAATTAGTGTAGAAATTTAATTTGTCATTTCTATGACACTTTTTCACCAATTTTTAAGTTGAGTGTCCCCTTAAGAAGGATAGCAGGATATATTCTAAGCCAGTAGTGTCAGAGTTGTAAGCTCCGAAACCGGTTGTGGTGCTAGAGACGTCCAGTCGGAGCGTGAACTTGCTTATGTCTGTGGAAGCACCGGAGCACGCAACTAGTTATAGTGGAGCGCTCCGCTCCGTTTAGGCTGTGTCTGACAACGCTGTTCTAAGGGGTCATATTCGCAATACCGATATTAGAGAACAATTACAAATATATGAATTAGTACAAATATATGAATTAGTAAATAAATTGATAGACAGCAAACTAAAATGGTTTCAACATATAGACCGAATGGAGACATCTCGACTATCAAAACAGGCGTTACAATATAGACCTAGAGGCAGAAGTTCCGTTGGACGCCCCATGACCAGGCGGAGGGATATGCTTTGAGTCGGCACAGACTTATAGCCTAACCTTGAAGTAGAAGAAGAAGAAGAACAGAAGTTACTATGTTTTTAGAAATCAGGAACACTGTTCGCTGCCGAACATTTTGATTGTTCTAATGTTTAACCAAATTTAGACATTCACAAGGGTTGATAGCCTTTATGATTTTTTCTTCTGTTCATCATCATCATCATCATCATCATCATCATAATCATCAACTTTCACGGCATAGGACTGATGTCCTGTTAAGATTCATAACTCCACTTTTTTCTTGGTCGAGCTCGTCTATACAGGGTGTTTTAAAAAATCGCATATTTTTACAGGCGGTAGCATTATTCGAAACTAGAATATTGGGATTAGGACAAATGTTGATATGCTATTTTTTGCTCAGAATGTCTTCGGAAATAAGCTCTGTAAGTGACAGTAAATCCTCGTGAATCACCCTGTGTAAATTTAAACAATGCAGGTGACAGACTGCATTCTTACCGAACTCCTTGGTTCGTTGTCATTTATGCCTTTTTTATTTTCTTTCGATATTACTCCAATTTTAAAGATAATTGTTTCGCTTTGCACTGTATCATCTGAGCTCCTAAAAGCCTATATTTAATTAACGCTTGTTTAACTAAGTGAAGAAAACATTCGATAACGTCTGATACTATGTAGCCTATTAGTATGGGAGTAGTGGGTACAGTGAGACACAAAATATTAAGACATATGTATGCAAGTGATAATTCAAGTATTTTTAAAATCAAGTGCAATAGAAATAGACATTGAAACATGTATATGTATAATAATACATAAACAAAAATGTTAATAGATAAAGGACATAATATACAATACGTGTTTGTCAAAAAAAATGCAAATGTCTCACGGTTCCCATTCAGGAAGGTACAGTGAGACACCACAGTGTCTATTAACGGACATTGAAATTATTTACATTTATTTCAAAAGAAAGGAAAGCTTGCTGTCTCTTTATCTTGACATGTTCTGTAGGCTTATTTAGAATCATTTTGATTTCTGACTTCGAAACCATTGAAACATCTGGAACATTTGGAAAAGTGAATTTTCCATGACATTTCAAACTTTTGCGAAATAATGAAATGAATTTTTGGTGACAACAAAGCTTATAATTATAAGAATTTAATGTAATTCTTTATTATTTTTTAACATTTTCTTAAATTTTGTGAATAATTTTTATTTATAAAACCATTAAAACGTAATGTATCCATTACTTTAAGCTACAGTTCCTAAATTGGTTACTAGTATGTTTATTTGTAATGTTAGTTACTGGTAAATGTAATATAATTACAGTTTGTTTTTGCAAATCATTGGTACATGGGAACAATGAGACGTCTCAGTGTACCCTTCAATGGCATGCCTCACTGTTCCCTTTACGCATAGTTCATTTAAAAATGACGCCATCACTTTAAAATTAAAACAAGAAAGACGAAGATTTGCCAAACATAACGTCAAATACCATAGTATTAGGTACCAAAACATTCATATGTATATCTCATTTGTATATCCAATATAACCGTCATTAAACACAAGCCAAAATTTTACTTCTAGAATGAAAAATTACGAATTATTTTTTCATCACTCACCTTTATAACTAGAATCAAATCGAGTATGAAAATACTGTTACTTTACTCATGCAACATACAACTCCACTATTACCAACATCTCATCATCAAAATTTACCATGTAATAAAAAATATGTCTCGCTGTTCTCCCTGTCTTACTCTACCCACTTCTCCCCTACTAGGAATCTTTGCTCTGGAATTATACATTTTATATGTTTTAGATGAGTGTCCTCAACTTTCGTAGGACAATATATATTATAGGATTACACAATTAACTCAGGTTGAAAAAACCTATTGAGCAGTCTTGAAGGTTCTAGGTCGCAACGACAGTACAGTATTGTCCAAGTCAAATGGAACGAGCCTAAGGTGAAAGGTTAAAGCATCCTATGGGCTGCAGACTGCCTGGTAGGCATTGCATTGCATTAGTTGTAATTGGCGTACGTGGGCCATTTGACCACTCTGAGGATCCAGTTATTGGCTTTGTCCGATCTCGTCTAATTGTGATACGGGAACGGGGTCGAGTTTAGTACGCGCAGTTAATACAGTTTGCGGGATATCTGCAGTAATTCCCATGCAATAATTACACGGCAACTTGAAACCCATTAGCGTAGTTGTTACAGCAATTTTCCACGCCCTGAAGATCTTGTCTCGATTCCCAGTATGGGGGTTTTCTGCTCCATAGAGAATGTTGTCGACTCGTTTAGTTTCTTGTAAGTTCATCTAGATATCTAGAAGGAAACAACTGCAATGTACAGGAATGGCAGTAAACTTACATCTGCCGTTTGAAACAGAGGTATCGCGTATGACCATAATCTCTGAGCACGAGAATTCTATTTCTTGCAAAGGAAGTGGAGACTTGTCCTGCCCGCGTTTGCCTGTGTGTTTCATAATGACATGATGTATTTTCTATTGCTGTTTAGTGTTCTCACTGTTTAATAGTTACATGGTGTATATTCTATTAGATAATGTGTAATGTTTAACACTGCCTTTCACGTAGTGACTAGATGTAGTGTAAGGTTGCCTAATTCTTCGACATATTTAATAAAGTCTATACAGACGTGGACAAATTATTAGCAAAATTTAAGATTTTTATTATATATATATTTTTACAAAATATGATTCTTCAATTTAGACTAGACTACAGTTGAAATTTTTGTGTATTACCAAATTATTAGCAAAATTGAAGATTTGTATTGTATATTTTTCAAAATTTAACTCTTCAATTTGGACTACAGTTGATATTTTTGCATATTTACAAATTATTAGCAAAACTGAAGGTTTTTGTTGTATATTTTTACAAAATTCGATTCTTCAATTTGTACTACAATTGACATTTTGGATATTTCGAAATTATTAGCGAAACTGAAGATTTTTGTTTTATATTTTTACAAAATTTGACTCTTCTATGCAGTTGACAATTTTACTAATTTACAAATTATTAGCAAAATTGAAGACTTTTATTATATATTTTTACAAAACTTGACTCTTCAATTTAAACTACAGTTGACATTTTCGCATGTTTCTGTCTACTGTAATGATGGAAATATCCAAAATTGTCAAATGTAGTCTAAATTGAAAAGTCAAATTTTGTAAACAGAATTATCATAAAAATCGTCCATTTTGTTAATAATTTGTCCACGTCTGTATTTATGCCAAGTTTGTAATAAGAATTTTCAAATAACACCTAGATGACGTTATTTGGACCTTTAGCTACAGTTTTTCCAACATTCAGTGTCAACAGTTTCACAAGTTTGGTATATAATATATGAAGAGTTCACGGGAAAAACGATGAATGTCACATTTCTGTTAAGGATTACATAATGATCTAATTGAGTCTATAACTGCAAGATGTAGTGCTGTTTCTATAGAAAATAAAGGAAAGGATTACTGTATTCGTGGTGATAATTCTCCCTTTCACCATTTTTCTTAAGAACAACATTAAATTTCGTAGTGATCCACTGAATTAGATAATGACATCAACCTTAAGAAAACTGTGACATTTATCGTTTTTCCCGCGAGCTCTTCATATGTTTCTTCATTGTTATACAGTGGCTCCTAAATCCGTGACGGATCCAAATTCCGTTATAGTGGTTTCCTAATTCCTTGAGTGATATCGTAATTCCGTGATACTAAAATATTTCTCATTAACTGCTCAGAAAACAAACGTGTATTTGAAAAAACACATTAAAATCATGGTATATTGTTTTAATATAGATTAAACAAAAAATTACAACATAGGAAAAGGGCCTAGGTGACAAATTTCATAGAAAATACTTGTATAACTACAGGAATACATATTACATATTAATATATTATAAACAAAATAAACTGAAGTTAAATTCAATACAAGATTAACTTTGAATAAATTGAATTATAACACAATTATTTCTCATTATTTATATTCCTGACAACAGCAGTAATTAAGTTAAATTATGCCTATTATTTTATTATAATTGTTGTTTTCTATAACTTATTTCTATTATTATTTCCACGAACTATTTTCTTTCATGGACATTAATTTTCACAATTTAGCGTTGGCATCACTGGTCGAGTGAGCCAGGAAGGAGAAATATGAAAATAAATCCGAAAATGGGAAAGCTCCTATAGCATTGTTATTATCTCATAATGTTTAAACCTAATCATACACATTGATCCAGCTGACTATAATCTACAGTAATAACGATATCAGTGTTACGGGATTGATGTTTGGAGCAAGAGGAACGATACCCAACTTCTCTTCTCAATTCTGTAAGACCCCAGGACTGCACAAATCTTTTCTGAACGAACTGGCCCTCCTCATAATTAAAGAGTCAGTCAAACTCTTACGGAACCACGTATATGGACTCTAATTCAGTGTATGGAAAAAATTGACGCACCATTATCATTTTTCTTTTTCCTTCTTAGCTTTCATTGATTGCTATCCGGCTGATTCCTTAGAGACTTATGAGTTGGTAAGTTTTTACGTGAGTGGGTAACCAGCCCACTGCACAACCTCCGCTCTGGAGGACCGGGTTTTATTTCGGAGTACCTTCTCCTAGGTAGATTGCCTACCAAGGCTAAAGAGATCTACCTTCCCTGAGCTGATCGGTTTTATGGCGCCGAAAACTCGCCAGACACACCTTCACCTTCAGTAAAAGCAGCTCCACCACGTGCAGGTAGGTGATAGGAGTTTAATGCAAACAAAACAAAGATAATGGCTTTTAAAGGAAAAAATCCTGTTAGATCTAAAATAATAGTAAATGGAAACATTTTAGAACAAGTATCCCACTTCAATTATCTAGGATGTGATATTAGTTTTAATTATGAGAAAGATATTGAGAAGAAAGTTAATAGATTTCAGATGATATGTGGAACAATTGGAAGAACTTTAGGAAGAAAAGCGAGAAAAGAAACTCAAATGAAATTTTATAAAGTTATGGCTGTACCTACTCTTATATATGGCTCTGAATCATGGACAATAACAAAAAAAGAAGAATCACGTATACAATCAGCAGAGATGAAATTTATGAGATACGTAAGAAGATGCACTAAAGCCGATAAAATAAAAAATGAAACAATAAGATCAGATCTCAATATTTTCTCAGTACACGACATGGTAGAAGAAAATAAAACAAAATGGAAAGATCATGTTGACAGAATGGCAGAGAATAGGCTACCAAAGAAGATAATGAATTATCGCCCGATCGGGAAAAGGGATCTGGGTAGACCTCGCAAGAGGTGGCTGGACGATAGAGACCGGAACAGGTGATATCACCTAAACCTTGAAGGGAGAAGAAGAAGAAGAAGCTTTCATTGATTCTTCACTTGAATTTTTTTTTCTTCTGTAAACTACCATTGTTTGTTTGTGTATTTGTTTGCCTTTTTTCTTACTCTTTTAGCTCTCATCTTCTATTTTGTTCTTGTATTGTTTTGTATGCTTTGTCTAATGGCAGCCTCTAATCTGAGGAAGCTCTGATAAATAAATAAATCATTTTTATAATGATATATTAATTCTTACCTCAAATATAAAATGTTTCTTCAGGAGCGGTCACAAGAGAAAAAAAAACTTACTGGTCAACCACCTTTCACTGAACACAAGCTTCTGCAGTCGACTGATTCTATTCAAAAGGCGGGTAGTCAATAGAATTGAAAAGAAGACATCTCCTGGCATCTGTTAGGCATTTCAAAAACTTAAAAGTCAGAGACCACAACTCCATGGCAGTCAATTGAAATTTTATCACGGGATTAGGGGTATCACGGAATTAGGCACCTTTACCCTATATTCCATCATTGTTCAGTGTTGCATGATGGGTACATGACAAACTATACGTACGTTCAATTGAGTCATATCGGTTCATAGGGCTGTCTTTTGATGACTGTCTCGCTCATGTGTGAATTCACTAACGTAATGTAAGAATCCGTTGAATGTCAACCAATCAGAACCATCTATAACTGCAATATTGTTGATTTTGTATTGCCACTTTTGTCTTGTCGCTAACAATTCACAATTATTTCCTATTGGTAGGCTACATAATTATGTAGCAAGCCATAGGAACTGTAGTGTGTCCATACAAACCAATAATGAACATCATGACAAGAGCGCCTGCACAATCCAATCTCAGTGGTAGCAAGATGGTTAGAAAATTAGAGGAAACGGATGGACGAGGAGAGAGAAAATTGAACATAAAAACAGCCAGTTCTGAAATATAAATTACCCTGCGCATGCATTCATAGTTCGAAGGACTCGCTTTTGTTGAATTGTTTTCTGAGGGTTTGAGAAAACATGTATCGAACTCATAAAGAAAAATAAAATTTAAAAAGTCGTAAAAAATAAAAATCTCAGTCGTAGCAATTGCTACCACTGACTACCCCCTGCGGGCGCCCTTGCATCATGACCTAGTTATCAATAAAAGTCAGAAATAATCAACATAAGTTTCTTCAGTTTCAAGTACATCCTGTTTACTTTTACGAAGGATCAATTTCATTACTTACTTACTTACTTACTTACTTACAAGGAACCCGGAGGTCCATTCCCGCCTTCACATAAGCCCGCCATTGGTCCCTATTCTGAGCAAGATTAATCCAGTCTCTATCATCATATCCCACCTCCCTCAAATCCATTTTAATATTATCTTCCCATCTACGTCTCGGCCTCCCCAAAGGTCTTTTTCCCTCCGGCCTCCCAACTAACACTCTATATGCATTTCTGGATTCGCCCATACGTGCTACATGCCCAGCCCATCTCAAACGTCTGGATTTAATGTTCCTTATTATGTCAGGTGAAGAATACAATGCGTGCAGTTCTGTGGTGTGTAACTTTCTCCATTCTCCTGTAACTTCATCCTCTTAGCCCCAAATATTTTCCTAAGCACCTTATTCTCAAACACCCTTGACCTATGTTTCTCTCTCAAAGTGAGAGTCCAAGTTTCACAACCATAAAGAACAACCGGTAATATAACTGTTCAACTTCATAACTGTACATTTAATTAAATTTCCATCTCTTAAATTTCATTGCGTTTACATCCTGATTACATAAATATATCAGATTGGTCATTCCCATGTTAAGAAATGACAACATACAAAAGAGAGGAACCACCAGGATCGCCACTGCCGAAAATGAATTTTTTGGTAACGTCCGCTAGATGGAAGTACAGTTGCAAGCTATTACTCCATGCAATTCCATCAGGGTTATAACTTATAACGTGACGTGCAAATCTAGCTTTCAGGTATAGCTCTTTATGAACTTGATTTGAATAATTTCCAGGGAAAAATTGTTCCGGGACCGGATATGGAACTCAGGACCTTTGGCTAAGCGCACCAACACTCTACCGAATGAGCTACCCAGGAACTCTACCAGACACCGTTCAATTTTTCCCTTTATATCCACATACCTGAAAATGGGCTGACAAACCGTCCAACATCCTGTTGTGACTTGAATTGTGGTTTTCTGTTAACGAACAGTGCAAATCTAGCTTTCAGGTATAGCTCCCTGTGAAGCTGATTTGAATAATTTCAAGGGAAAGATTCGTGACTTCTTTTGCCATCGCTAGATGGCAGCATAGTGAAAGTGATAAAAGTTGTCTTAAAAAACCATTAGGTTCATCAATCTGTTATTTGAGATTAGTAGTTCAGGATAAAAATGATATTTCCATTATACCTTTCTCTGTCATTCATGTGTAGTTAGAATAGGTAATACTCGATGTCTTTGGTCGTATTTCAGAATAAATATTTCGATCCTTTCCTTACGAATGACTGTGACTGCAAATGAAATATAATAAGATGTAAGTAAATCCAATAATCTCATCCAATAACAGTATGCACTTCACGTTCGTGAATTTATCGACGAAATGGAAATTGCTTGTAATATTATCCATTAAAAGCACATTAAGGTGCGTACACACTTAGCGAACGAACAACGAAGGAACGACAAACGATTGCATTCGTTGATTGAAACCGGTACGTGTGTACGTCGCAGCAAAGGCAAACCGATCGTTTGGTTTGCCTTCGGAAGTGATCCGTCGCTTGTCGGTACATCAAAGGAAGTTGGTATTCGTTGTGGACGGGATTTGCCACTAGCTTGTAGTTCGTAGCAGAACGCAGCGCTTAGTTCAATTTCACTAACAGGATGTCGAAACTGGAGTGGACGGAAGACGCTGTTATAAATCTTATTAATGCATATAGGGAGCAGGAAACTTCATGGAATCCCAAGTATTCTACTTACCACAATAAAATAAGAAAACATGATGTTTGGGAACCTATTGGAAAGATGTTTAGCTGCAAGATAGGCGAGTCAAACACGTGCAAAATTTGAAAATTATTTTTGTTTATTTATTTTCAGTGGATATGTGTTTTTTGTTTATTGTAGGGAGCAGAAGTCAAAAAGAAAATTGAAAATTGAATCCCTACTGACATCATTCTGGAGTGAAAGACAGAATTCCATAAAAGTTCTGGAATGGGGAGTGATGAAGTCACCTTGGTTCGCGTATAAACATATGTCGTTCCTTTTGGACAAATTCACGCCCAGGAAAAACAAAGTTCCAACCTTGTGCACACAAAATAAATTATTGGCATTGAAAAGTGTCTTTTCGTAAGCATGATGCGCATACGACAAACACAGACAAATCTCTCTTTTAATATTTTAAGATAATTATTGTCAGTGAGGTATCCGTGTACTGAAACTTTCCCCTGGGGCCTATTTCATAAAAGTAATAATTTAATACCATTACTAAAAAGGTAATAACCAGACATCGGATTCTAGGGCAAATGCCTATTTTGTTTCTTTAGGAGAAAAGTAAAAATAATTATTAATATTTGTGTTTCATGGAAATTGAAAGGTATTCAAAGAGTTTTATAGTGCCCTAAAATTCCCTAAAACGGTTATTAGAGCCTAATTTGTTAATATTCGCCTAAAAATGCCTAACTCACTGTAAAGTTTCGCATTTTACTCTTACTTTTTATAATTTATACATGCATTCACTGCGAAATTTAAGGCATTTAAAAAGTGGAAAGTTTGCTTCACACCGGCCATGAAACCATTGATAAAGGAAACAAAATGTTTTGAATCTCACGACACTCGCAATAGATTTCACCGAATTTAATATGTTTGGAGGCATAAATGCCGACAAAGAACCAACCTTAGTTTTGAAGCAGGCAACAATCACAACATGTGCTGCTACCGATTCAGAGATATACTATACTATAAAAATGACTGTTTTCGGTTTGAAACCGATTAGCTGTACTGCCCTTCAGAGTGTCATAAAATCACAATTTTTGGAGAAAGAGTGTTTTTGAAATATTTATGAAAAGTCGTAAAACTGCGAATTAGTAGGGTAAACCGTTACAAAATATTTAAAAGAATGGCCCTCCTAGTGTTAACACTACCAGGAAATGCAACAATAAGTGGAACTTTGTATTTTTGTCCAATTGAATCTCAATAACAACGGTTCATTTGAATGCTCGTTTACAGTTGCTCTTTCCCTCACCTTATTTGTGTTGAGAAGTTTTGAGCGGTAGGACGTTTTCCTGTGAAGTTTAACGTGATAATGCCGAAAAATATAAGCGCAAAATCTACATTGATCCGGCAATGGCTAACAGAATATTCAGAATTCACTTATGATGGAAAAATAATATTCTGCAAGATTTGTAGCAAACAGTTATGTAACAATAGTTGAAATATATAAATTCTATTAATTTTAATGAGTAGGCCTATAATATTTATACATTGACTGAGCTATCCTGAGGTATAATTCTTTTAAGACCACTACACTTTAACCTTTTAAATTCCGATAGTTAAAGTATTTGCAGGTCATTAAAATTTTGATTGTTCGAACCCACTAACTTTGTGATAGAAATACGGCAATACAACAATTAGGATTTTATTTTAATTCAGTTTACTTTACATTTTTAGATTTCGCAAGAAAAGAAGTGCCACCTAAAGCAGCATGTGCAAGGAGCGGCTCATAAGGCTAAAGCTCAGCAGAAAAATCAACTGCAACAAACTTTACTAACACACAGCCTACTTCATTCAATCTCAGCAGCAATTTCTATGCTGATTTAACCAGAGCGTTTTTGCTGCTAACATTCCCTGGAATGCAATTGAAAATCCGGTTAAGACAGTTTTTACAAAAATACTGCAAACAAAATATCCCATCTGAGTCGACCCTAAGAAAAAATTACTTAGACAGAATATACAATGAAACTTTAGCTTCCATTCGGGAGGATATAGGTGATTCTTACATATGGGTCTCTGTGGATGAAACCTCAGATCCTATGAATAGGTATATAGCAAATATGGTAGTAGGAAAACTTAGTCCTGATGGACCTTCGATTCCACACCTCGTATGTGTTAAGGAACTTTCGAAAGTGAATAGCCAAGCCATTGCTTATTTTGTAAATAAAGGCCTACAGTCTTTATACTCAGGTAATATAGACGATTCTAAAGTTATGTTGTTTTGTACTGATGCTGCCTCATACATGGTTGCTGCAGCTCCACTTCTTAAAACATTTTATCCTAACCTCACGCATGTAACCTGTCTAGCACATGGCCTTCACAGGGTTTCTGAAACAATCCGGAATGAATTTCCTCTTGTCAATTCGTTTATTTCTAATACAAAAAAATGTTTTTGTAAAGCCCCATCCAGGATTTCAATATTCAGAGAGAACTTTCCAGATATCCCACTCCCACCTCAGCCGGTTGTTACACGATGGGGAACCTGGATTCAGTCAGTGGTGTATTATTCTAAGTATTTTAAAGAAGTGGTCACAGTTATTGATAAATTATCTGAAACTGATAGTGCAGCGTGTGTGAAAGCAGTGAAAGATTGTCTGAATGACTCACGAGTGAAAAACGATATTGCCTACATAACATCAAACTTTTCTTTCATACCTGCAAGCATTGAACAATTAGAACGTGAAAAACAATCTCTTTGTAGCCAAATAGCAATAGTAAAGGAAGCTCAAGTGAACATACATTCTGCTTTGGGCGAAACTGGGAAAAAGTTAAAAATAAGTGGGACAACGTATTAAATAAGAATGTAGGATTTTCATTGTTGGAAAAAGTATCAAGAGTGATATCAGGGAAAGTGTAAATGTTCCAGTAAGTATTGATGTTTCTATTGTACCTAATTTAAAATTTGCGCCTCTCACATCAGTTTCGGTTGAAAGAAGTTTTTCTGCTTTCAAAATGATTCTCAGTGACAAAAGGCAAAGGTTAACTGTGGAGAATTTAGAAAAACTCTGGTGGTGTACTGTGCAGATAGTTATAATAAAGTCTGAGCATGGAACTGAATTTCAATAACTTAAAATGAGTAATCTTGATATCAATAATCATTATTTCATTAGTTTCAATATATTAAATTTGTGCAGCTCTGTTTATAAATATAATATAGTATTCTTTTTTAATGTTTAAACATACTTTTTGTGCGTATTTTAGTGTATAACTAAAAATTTCAGCGAAAGAAATAAGTATGATACCTTGATGTGCCTAAAATGCCTATTTTCATTAAAATAGAGCCTAATTTTACAAATTTTGTGCTTATTTTAGGCGCCTAAAACTGCAATTTTTAGTGCCTAAAAATCCGATGTCTAGTAATAACATTAAGTAATATTATTACTGTTCTGTTTCATAAAAGTAATATTTAATAATATTATTTATTACTGTAAACGCTCATATTATTACTAAAATAAATAATAATATTACTAAAGTGTTTCATAAAGCAGCAAAGATAATTAAATTTATTAATAATATTAACGTTAGTTCCATGACTGTATTTTAAGTAATAGTTTAATAATTTGTAAAAAGTAAATGCCAATGTAGGGTTAGATTTTGAAGATAAAACCATGAAACCATTTGAAATGGATAATTCTGACTCAAATAGTGATGAAGAGGGAGTGTTTGTCCGACGTCCAAGAAATTTTAGACAACGAATATCCTACAACCATATGCAAGAAAGTTACGAATATAATGAAATAGTTGACCTTTCAATTCGAGAACTTTTCGCAAAAACTCTGTTCCTTCAAGTTATTTTCACGTCTTTTCCCCATTTTAAAAGCATAAGAGACAAAATGAATGACTAACAAAGTCCCTCTCCATACTTACAAACTGTCATAGGCGCCAATGTAGGTGGACCAGGCTGAAATTGAAAACTATCTTATCTAATTGTAAAAGAGGAACAATTGGAAAGGATGAAACCTAAATTAAATTCAATTACAGTATAGAACTGTTAGAAAGTAATTACTGTATATTTTACATTATTTTATGTTATTTGAATGATTGAACTTAACGTTTTTCTCCTTTCTCGTCATTTTTTAAATTATAATAATTGTTCAGAAATATATGCCTATGGGACATCTACATCACAAAATACAGTAATATTAATATTTTCTGTACCTATTGAAATGTTTTTCAGTGTATACTTGTGACAACCTGAATCTATATACTCTTCACTAATTAACATTGTGAAGATCTTGGTGAGCCAAAATCGTTTGCAGACATATATCAACAAGTAGATCTATTACAAAATATGTGGACTACTTTAAACCACCCCTATTGAGGGCATAAACTAAAATTAACTTACGAGATTTATAGGTACCGTATCCACAATTCCACATCACAATCTCTAATTAGAACATATGCATTTGCACTTTGTATAGTCAGGTAACTTCTTGAAAATACTACTTACAACATAATCAGCAATAAAAACCCATTAAGACAATTTCAGTATTTTTATTAATTTCGTCATAACATTAATCTTCTACAACATCCACACCTTCAAACTCAAACACTATATTTTCTAGGAACGACTTCACCGCGTAAGTACTTATGTCGTTATTGCATTACTTATTTATTTTTGGTAAAAGAGTAATTTTTATGTGTATTTATTTACGCTTGCACCAATAATTTTTAAGTCTTTTTATATAAGTACTTGCGCAGTATTCCGAATTATAACGGAACTTGAAATATCTTACATAAGACGCTTTGCAGGGTCCACTAACCCTGTCGTTAACACTGTCCTTAAGGCTGGTACAATATTGTCATCAAAAGTTTTCACTGCTTAACATTTTCATATGGTACTTCTTTAGATAACGAGGTCCAAGTTTTACACACGCGCGCACACACACGCTTCTGTCACTGATACACTGTTTTTGGAATTGCAAACTTTACAACAGCAGAGACGTGAACAATTAGGAATGATAAATATCTGTTCACAATATTTTAGATTTATCATATTGTTTCTTTTACTCGTAAATCAACTGAATCAAATAACAGAAACAATAACTTCGAGTTGCAGTGATTTACAATCTTATCTGAAATAAATTGTCTCCCAAACCTTCACACATATTACGATTTACTCTGTTGTTGCTATTAAAGATAGTACTTCAAAACTTATTTCATTCAACAACTGTTAACAGAGAGAATAATATAAATAGCTGTAGAGTGCAGACCAACTTGGTTATGTTTGTCAGCCTTAACCTCAAATCATCTGGCTACTGTACGTATTTTATGACTCGTGCAAAACGTTTATGAAACAGAATTTAGTCGGTTAATAAAATTGTTTTCATGACTGCAATACTATTAATTAATATTATTACTGTGTTTATGAAACAGGCCTGCACTTGCTATAATTATATTTTCGTCTGCCTTTATAGCGGATAATCAGCGAATGTGAATGTTTTCTGACAATTTGCTGATGATTTGTACGTCGCTTCAAACAGCGAACGAACAACGAAGTTTTGCTTCATCATTCGTTCGTTGTTCGTTCGCTAAGTGTGTACGCACCTTTACAGTAAAAACAAGGTGGGAGCCGTGTCTGTGGTTCAAAGCCATATGGCGCAGTTTTCCATCCAAATGGCTCGGGTTCGATCCCGGATCCGGTTCTGATAGTATTTCTGATGGAAAAACAGATTTTTCACAGATTACTAGATTTTTTGTGGCACTTCAGTTTCCTCTCTACCATTCCATTATTATTATTATTATTATTATTATTATTATTATTATTATTATTATTATTATTATTATTATTGTTATTATTATTATCATGATCACTATCATTATCATTATCATCACATCATTACTCATTCATTTACTTATTTATTTGCTTTCGTATTCATTTATTTATTTATTTATTTATTTAATTCATTTACTTATTATATTTGTTATTTTATTTATTATATTCAATTTATTTCATTGATTTTATTCAATTTATTCAATGTATTTTTATTTCATCTATTTATGTAATATGGTGGAATTAAGAAGGTTAGGCTTCTCTACCACACCGCCAGAAATACAAATTAAGGTAGAAGAAGATTCATAATAGCTGAAAAAGAAATTTGACATTAATTATTGATACAAGGTATTACATTTATTTATTTATTTATTTATTTATTTATTTATTTATTTATTTATTTATTTATTTATTTATTTATTTATTTATTTATTTTATTTTATTTTATTCCTAGTAAGTTTGAGATGAATACAAGTTAATACAATGTAAGATAAACTAACCCACTCCTTAATGAGTAAGACTCGTGCCCAGGAGGGGATTCCAATACAGACAAAAATAAAGTTAAAATTCAGAGTGAATACAGATTAAAAAGTGTTTAATATATTTAAAACCAAATTATAAATCCAATACAATTTTTTTATATTCTTATTAATTTGGAGAAGATTCGTGGTTAAAATTTTATTAGAATAAAATTGGTTATGTATATACCTTTCAAAGTTATTCAGATTTTTGTGAAAATATTGTAATAAAATAAAATAATAAATTTGTTTAATGTTGAAAACTTTGAAATGTTTAAACAACAATTCAGTTGAGTAATCTTTCTGCTTTTTTTAAACAAATTTTAATACTTTTTTCTGCAGTAAAATTAACGGATAAAGGTTGGATTTATAAGTTCCACCCCAACCTATAATACCATACATAGATATAGATTGAAATAATGCTAAATAAATTACACGTAAACAGTTAATTGACAAAATATTTCTTAGAACAACAAAGTAATATAATATTTTACGTAATTTATTACAAATTAAATTAATGTATTACATAATAGTACATTATGCAACGAGCCTATAATGATAGTAATTAAGACTCGAGTACGTTTGTTTATGAAACGAGCGCAAGCTCGTTTCATAATTTTCATACGAGCGTGTTAATTACCATTATAGGCAAGTTTCATACGACTTTTAATGCTCGACCATATTTCTAACTTGAAATTATTCAGAAGTATTCATTTTATTCGCATCTGACTGAAGATCGGAAGTGTCCTTGTGTATAGATCGTAAATTGTGAGATGTGCGCAGACGCGAAAGTATTGATTTTTCCGAGGAAGAATAATGTCATTGACCTTGATATAATTTAGAGAATTACATGCACTAATTTTGATATAACCTGGAAATTGATTTGGAATTGAAAAACGAGATGACAAATTGAATTTATTTGAATATTATTTACAATTAACGCTAATTATTATAGTAACAGACATAACCTGCGACAGTATTGGATTTCCAGCCTCCGTGACGTTTCCCTCGTTGTCTTTCGATTGCATATCCGAGAATAATCGAAAACCTGAACTTTAATGAATAGGTGTACTTTAATGACATGCATTAAAGGACTGCTACCAGGTGTATAATTACTACATTTCGGCATGGTCGAGCATAAATATAATAAACGTCTTAAGTATGCAATATTAAGAATAACATTATGTTAAATTATTAATACAACTATAACCAAGATGAGCACTATGCACGGCGTCATTCAGTGCTTATATCATAGTAAAATCAATGTAACGGACAAAATAGAAGTATAAGTCTTATTAGGACGCAAAATATAGTACAAATTGAAGTTTGTGTACATGGTAAACGCCTGTGACCTGTGAACGTGGTATGTATGTCTTTCGCCTCTGCGTTTTTTTAATTTCAAAATGCACTACCTTGACAGCTGACGTGAAAGGCTCTGTTTCCTGTAGAAAATGAGTTTCTTTCTTTGTTCATTAAAGCGAGATTTCAGTACAACGAGTTTCTCTACAAAAAGTTATTATTTTGCTTACAGATGGTGAATTGCACATGCGTAAAAAACAACGTCAATCCGAAAGGCTAAACAACTTGATGAACAAATACAAGATGACGGCGGAGAAAGAAAAAAAGCAACAACAGCAGCAGCAGCAACAACAACAACAGCAAGTTGGCAAGAACAGCAGCAACAAACCTGCCAGAATACCCCAAGACAAGTACACCTTCACGCCTGAGGACTTCAAGTACGAAAACAAGCATTACAAGTACATCAAATACACCAAGTACAACAAGGTAAGTGGTCGGTCATTTGGGCTTGGAATTATATTGACTCTCGGTTTATTAGTTTAGTTATTTCAGAAGCATTTGTCTTCATTTCTTTTTCTGTCCATTTCAAATGTTGCATCTTTGGGATAAGCGGTTAAAGAGGGAGGAAATCTTACGACTAAGCCGAGTTTTAGGGTTTCATAATCTTAGTTATTTGCGATGTGTTAAAAATAGCATTTTATTTTGTGAGTAGGGATGTTTGCGAAACGAGGCAGCAGGCTAAGGGCCGATTGTATAAACCATTTAATCTTAGATCAGAGGTTAAATTGATCTTCGCTCTAGCTGAACTTGGAATTTTGTGTTGTATAAAGTCTAATCTCAAATTAATTTGTCTTAAACTAAAGTCAACTTTGACTGAAGAGATTTCACCGATTAAGTTAGATGACTTAATTTCAGTTATTTCGTTTCTGTGGCGGCTGGGTAGCTCAGTTGGTAGAGCAGCTGGCTACGGACTGGAAGGTCCGGGGTTCGATCCCAGGTGGTGACAGGATTTTTTCTCGTTGCCAAACTTTCAGAACGGCCCCAAGGTTCACTCAGACTTCTATAAAATTGAGTACCGGGTCTTTCCCGGGGGTAAAAGGCGGTCAGAGCGTGGTGCCGACCACACCACCTCATTCTAGTGCCGAGGTCATGGAAAGCATGGGGCTCTACCTCTACCTTTTATTTCTTTTCTGTATGAAATATACGAGTGGCAGATTGTGCAAAAAGAATAATCATTATTATTAATATTAATGGTAGGTAGAGGTAGAGGTATCGCCGTAACATGCCATGAAGGCACTTGGGGGCATGAGCCCCATGCTTTCCATGACCTCGGCACTAGAATGAGGTGGTGTGGTCGGCACCACGCTCTGGTCGCCTTTTACCCCGGGAAAGACCCGGTACTCAATTTTATACGAGGCTGAGTGAACCTCGGGGCCGTTCTGAAAGTTTGGCAACGAGAAAAAATCCTGTCACCACCTGGGATCGAACCCCGGACCTTCTAGTACGTAGCCAGCTGCTCTACCAACTGAGCTACCCGGCCGCCAGATATGGTAGGTATATAAGTACCTACCATATCTGGCGGCCGGGTAGCTCAGTTGGTATGGTAGGTACTTACATGTATTTTCAATTTCTTGCCTTAATACACAAACATTCTTATATTTTATAAGGCTTTATCGTGTTCAGCAATATCAAATAACATAACCTATAATTATATTATGTTTATAACAATCATTAGTGGATGATTGGTACATTCATAAATTTTCAATTAACTGTATTACTAAACGAAAAATGTCATGTTATAAAGCTTTGTTATGTTTAGCAGTATCAAACACCATAACATGATAACAATTTGGAGAACGGTCAACCTTCTTCTTATTGTCCACCATTATTTACGATGCACAAAACAAACCAGTGTCTCCAACAGAGTGTACGGAAATTCGCCAAAAAGTAGTTGGAAAGTCGCTAGATTTCTCATTATCAACAAAGAAAGATTAAACTTTGTCACTATGGGGTACTAAAAAGGTCGCTAAATCCCTATTTAAGCAATATAAAAGTTAAAAGAAATTGTCGTTGAAAAAGAGTTAAAGTCGCTAAATTGGCTACACTGAACAAACCTGCACAATACGGTCCGCGCATCACATACGTCACCTGTTTATGCGATGTTGCCAAATCCTTTTCACGTGAACTTAGATTGCATTTGAACCAAGATAATTGATCGCAGAAGAAGTGTCTGAACTCGGTTCACTTTCCGATCTTCGATCGAAGTTGATCTTTAGTCAGGGAGTTTTATACAATTGGGCCTAAGTGTACCAACCTACAAACAAACAAAAAATCACTTTTAACATTTGTGACATACACTTTTTTAACATTGTCGTTTGTCCTTGCCCGTAGGCTATAGAAACCATTCCGTAGACTTCTTGGCTGCTGTATTCCCTCTCATTATAATAGCAAAACTTTAACACGTTAAGAAAGTAGGCGATGGTAATGTTGTGTCTCCGCCATCTATTGTGAGTATCACGTAAGAGCAGTTCCTAAAAGGCTAATTTGGCCGTCTCTTCAGTATTGCCAACAAATACCAGATATCACCAAAGAGAGTAAAGTCACAATGTCATGTACAATAATAATAATAATAATAATAATAATAATAATAATAATATAGTATTAACAATAACGATGTCTTGTTTATTTGCTTATTTACCACATATCGCCTTTATGTTGAGAGGAGTTTTCTAAATGGTTCAATAATTTGTGAAAGAGTATGCCTATATTTTACCCCTGAATCTCTCGCACATTATGTTGGTAATTAGTAGATTAATATGATCTAATATTAAAATGTCCACACCTGTGGAGTAACGGTCAGCGCGTCTGGCTGCGAAACCAGGTGGCCCGGGTTCGAATCCCGGTCGGGGCAAGTTACCTGGTTGAGGTTTTTTCCGAGCAAATGCTGGGTAACTTTCGATGCTGGACTCCGGACTCATTTCACCGGCATTATCACCTTCATTTCATTCACACGCTAAATAACCTAGATGTTGATACAGCGTCGTAAAATAACCCAATAAAATAAAAATATATATTAAACAACAACATGAAATTCATTGCTTTGACTGAACAGTTCACGATTCACGAGACCTAACCTAAAAATGTATTTTGTTTGATCACGTGAAATGATTAGTACAAACTCCGAAAACCGAATGCCAATTTGAAATGTATGCTTAAGAATATTTACTCCTAATAATTTTGCTAGTCTAGCTATAATTGCGTCTCTGTGCGTATAATTCCTTCTTCATTATTGTCTTTCTTCAGTTCATTATAGTCTACATAATTATGAACTATAGATTCCTGAAGCATGGCCTACTCTGAATGGCACACGCTTTCTTTCTTGGGGGAATCACTGTCATGCTATGTCCTCTGTTTGGCATTATTGAAATAAAATTCTAAACACGAAATAAAGTAATGAAAATGAGAAATGGCATTTCTATCAATTACCCAAGTGCATGTATCACACCGTATGTTATATTTATTTACACCTGTCCGACTATGATCATGAATTGTAACCACAACGCAACACATAAAATAACTGATATTTGTATTAATATTAATGCTGATATTAATTAACTATTAGTATGTTCAAATTTCACTAGCTTCGAGTAATCGGGTCAGAAATCTAGAACAATTTGAATTTTATAGAATTTCACTACTGTCAACGGCTATTACTGCTGCCAACATAACAGTTAGAAAATCACTACGAGTTGTAGTATTTCTCAGTGACGAAATTCGAAACGAAGTTGGCAAAAGAAAATTCAACCTTCAAACTATAAAATCACCATAATCCACTAGCATATGTAGTAATGGGGGGGGGGGAGAGGAAATGGTTAGGTGTCACCCTTTGGATATTAAGCTGATCCGGACTACAAACATCTCCATCCCTTCCACTGCCACTCCCCCTACTTTGCTCTTATACCTATGCTTCCCCTGTCAAGGAGCTCGAGAGCAGAGACGTGTGACGTCACAGAGCCAGCAGTTGGAAATACCTGCTGTAGACAAAGCTTAAGACATTCTTGAAATGGTTCTGAAGGTCACAGCATGTTAAACGATATAATTTCCTACGTATAGTATTCTAAATGGAGGTGACGTGTGTGTACACCCCGCAAGAGTTCTTGAGAGCTAGTGTTGATTGTATTGCTGATCGCAAGATATTGTTTTTTTTAGTTGGCTATTTAACTACGAGGTTATTTAGCGTCGATGAGTTTGGTGATAGTGAGATGGTATTTGGCGAAGTGAGGTCATAGATTACCTGGCATTCACCTTACGGTTAGGGAAAACCTCGGAAAAAACCCAACCAGGTAATCAGCCCAAGCGGGGATCGAACCCGCGCCCGAGCGCAACTTCAGACCGGCAGGCAAGCGCCTTAACCGACTGAGCCACGCCGGTGGCTGCAAGATATTGTTTCAGGGGCTTGGGAGTATAACATGGTAACTGACATTTTGACCAAAAATGAGATATGTAGCGTAAAATATGGTATCTTATATTCTGCGTCTAATGCAGAAGTTAGTTTACAAACATCTCAACAGATGGTAGAAGTACACAGATTTTACTTTCCTGATAACTATACAAACTGTTGGATATATAAATGTTTGTGCGAGATCGTGCATATTTGCTTGCTTTCCGCACAAAACCAATACGCGGTAAGTGTGAAATACCACATTCAGTATTCCCAAACTAAACACATAACAATTTCTCTCTTCTTACCGCATAAGCGCCATATTCATTTTACTGCTTTAGGCTTTTAACATATTATTTTTAGAGACGTTTAACATAGTAATAATTATAAATTGGAAACTTACCACTGCAATTTCACCTAAATTGCACTGCTAATTATTGTTTTTAAATATTTGCAAAAATTAAGTAAACTCTACAACACCACAAAAGTTACTGCATTTGTAATTCAAGTAACATTAAGGAAGCCGTGAAAAAATCAACAAGATTCCAGATGCCGATGTTATTACTGCAATATGTTATATAAATAATATTGTTAAAATATTAAAATGAAAAATAAATCATTACATAACCTTACCGTTTGTTTTAAATTCGCATTTATAGACTGGGGGAAAAAAAAGACAGACGTATATCACGGCCTGCTGGAATATAGTAAACACAGAAAACATTTTATAGCAACAATGTTGAAGATAGATATTTTAGGTTTTAAAAGTTGCCGTCATTGAACAGAAACCAAGATGGAGATTTCATTGCAACTAATTAGAAATTCCTCTTTCAGGTATGTAATAAACGATCTTCGCACAAAATAATGTAAGATACACGAGCGGTATGTTTGTTTTCATGTTCGAGGAAAAGATTGAAAAAGCGAAACGTAGTTGAGCTTTTTCAATCTTTTCCTCGAACATGAAAACATCAACATACCGCTCTTGTAATGCATATTACTATTACCTACCTAATAATTTCAAAACACTAAAACGCCAGTTATCATGTTTTAAGCCCGAAATCCTCGGGAAGTATTCAACCAGGTAATTACTCCAACGGGGATATGACCACATGCCTGGACACGGTCTCGTAACAGAATTGTTGTCAATGCTTTATCGACACATAGCTGCGAGCACAATAAGCGTCTGTTATTTCACACTACACATCGCCAAGTTCGCCGTAACTTTAAAACTTTCCCGCTCTGCGTTAATCTATATTTGTGAGTTATTCATGACGAGGAGGGTGCATCGTAAACAAGTGCGAATTTCACGCACACGCCAGTTTTCTTCGCGTCGGCAGGGTCTTCCTCCCGCCACTTAATCTTAATGAAGATTAATAATGTATTATAAATCTAAAATATTAATGTGCATTTAGCATAAGAAAAGACGACTTTCCCAAGGCACGAAGACAAATGCAGAGATGAATCTCAGAGGAAGTGGGAGACGAATCTACTAATTGTCCTCTTCTTATAAATTTATATTTTTATTTATAATTCAAACGTTAACTTCTTTCGTCTGTTTTCAATACCCATTGCTCGAATCTCGATCTATTAGGACGGAACTCAGTTTAATCTCAAGTTAGATTCCCGATAATTGTGACAAAGACGCGAACCGAGTTTGAGACTGGTAAAGGAACTCCCAAAACTTGAGGTCGAAACCACTTTCGAACCTTTAAGGTAGAAACACATTATTGCCACGGCACGGCACGAAATGTGATTTCCTGTGCTGTCATGTTCTGCATTCAATGTGTGGTATTCGTTTTCTCCATTTATTTACGTTGCTTAGAATCACACTGTTCCCACGCCACGGACGCCTCGTCCTCTCCTATGTAGCACTCGTGCCATCACGTTTAGATTTTCTGTCGCACCGGACATTGTCGGACGATGGAGAGCACGTGCAGATTCATTATGGAGGAATATATCATTGAAAAAGTAAGGCAATATGAATTTATGTATAATTTTAAGTCATCCAATTACAGAGACTTAAACATGAGAAAAGAAGCTTGGGAGGAAATAGGAAGAGAGATGAATATAAGCGGTCAGTACTGTATGTTAACTTATTTCCAAGAGCTATTCCATCTCAAATCGACCGAAATATAGAGAAAATTGACCTTAAAATTTCTAAATACAATGAAACTTTTTTTGTACGTAGAGAACAGTGATACATTGAGTATAAAAAATGCGAGGTTTTTTACTGATCGATTTCATATGGAATAGCCCATAAGTAAATCATCCTTCGTACCTGTCGTCTCGCTTCACTTACCTTTCTTCCCACCACAATCTGAACACACGCTCTCGCCATGAAACAATACTAACAATACCATCCCATCGCACCTCCTCATACTCATCCTCTTTCACAATAGCCTTGCCAAGACTCTGGAATTCGTTACCTGCTAGCATCAGGGACTGTCGAAATAAAATTCAATTCAAACGCAAACTTACTAGGCACTTGGTCAGTAATTGAGACTCGTTCAGACATGGTTTCTTGTAAATAGTTCTTTTAATCTACCACAAAATATCTCAATATCCGGTAATTTCATCACTATAGAATTTTGTTATTGTAGGTTTAATTTATAATTTAGTAAATACAAAAATATTCTTTGTTCTTAACTTCTATGATAAAATGTCTAGCTTTCATTAATCAGGTATTCTTGTCGTACTTTAATTTTTATTGTAATTGTAATTGTAAATTTAATATTAATTGTAATCTTATTGTTCATGTTATAGTTGTAATCCCCTGGTAGAGGGGCAGAGAAGGCCTGACGGCCTTATCTCTACCAGGTTAAATAAATAAATCTAATCTAATCTAATCTAATCTAAATCATCAATTCAACTTAACCTCATTATTACTACTATTTTATTATTATTATTACTATTATTATTATTATTATTTTAGGAGGTACATCAGTGTAGACGCGACCATACACATAAAAGTGCATATTAACAATGACTACAACAGCTGTACTGTAGACATTAATCTTAATTTTGCGATCTACCTTGACGAACAACATTTAATTGCCAAGGCCCTGAGCCTAGAGAATTAAAATATTCCTTGAAGTTTTCTCGCACTTGAAAAGACTCGCGTGTACTGTTTCTTCTCAAGTGGTCTAGGTTTCTTAGGGCACAGGTTGGTAGTGAAAGTGCTTGCACATCAGGCTCAAACATATTGTCTTTACATAGCATATTATGCAGGCAGCATGACGCAAGTACAATTCTATCGACCATGTTCGGTTGTACCTCCATATATCTTCGAAAAATTCTCCAACGAGCAGTCAAAATTCCGAATGCATTCTCGACCACATTTCTCGCTCGGGAAAGTCTATAGTTGAAAATCGTTTTTGTTTCGTCTCATCTAAATGGTGCCTGCCATATGGACGCAGAAGATATTTTTTTAGTGGAAATGCTTCATCCCCAACAATTATGTGTGGTTGTGGCTCCCCATTTTCAACTAATGGAGCATTTTGTGGCACATTTAAAGTATCAGATTCCAGTTTTTTCCCAAATCGTGAATTAGCAAAAACACACCCATCACTGTTTCTGCCGTAAGAGCCTACATCAATTGTAATAAATTTATAATCCGCATCAACCAGACCATTTTCGATGTCTTCTTCAAACTCTGAAGAACTACTGGAGCTACTAACCCATTCACCTTCCATCTCTGCTACAGAAAGCTACTGAATAAAATAGCGACTGAACAGATTGTAAGTTTGGTGTGAAGTGGCATGGCGTGGCGATAATGTGCACACAACGCGACACAGCACGTGCCTTCCAACTTATATGATCTCACAGGAGAACACATGCCGTGGCAATAATGTGTTTCCGGCTTTATACACAGATTTAATATCTATTATGTTTAGGCGAAAGGGCTTAACATTTAAATGTGATGTTTTTGCTGTAATTAGTGGAATTAGTTAAAATTTAATTACAAAACATGAAGCTATGTTTTTTGACGATGAAGTTTACATTCCTTCATATAAATTAATTAATAATAACGTGTTAAAATTGAATTATAGTTGTTTCTGAAAACAATTCTGGGATAAGCCTTTCTACCTGAACATCGACATGAAAACATGGCAGGAAGTTTAAGGGAATCCCAATGATTGAATGAATTGAAGTAATAAAATACAATTTTTACTTTCATTAACACTCATTCATTCATAGTGTTCTGCCGAAGGGCAGGTCTTTCACTGCAAACCCAGTTTTCTACAGTATTTTCTATTTTCTGTCTTCCTCTTTGTCTCTGCATATGATTCATTTACCTTAATGTCGTCTATCATCTGATGTCTTCTTCTGCCCCGAACTCTTCTCCCGTTCACCATTCCTTCCAGTGCATCTTTCAGAAGGCAGTTTGTTCTCAACGAGTGGCCCAACTAATTCATTTTCCTCTTTCTGATCAGTTTCAGAATCATTCTTTCTTCATCCACTCTTTCCAACACAACTTCGTTTCTTATTCTGTCTGTACATTTCACACGCTCCATTCTTCTCCATATCCATATTTAAAATGCTTCTAGTTGTTTCTCTTCACGTCGTAGTAATGTCATGTTTCTGCCCCATAAAATGCTACACTCCACACAAAGCACTTTACTAATCTATTCCTTAATTCTTTCTTCAGAGGCCCGCAGAAGATTATTAAATGCTTCCGTTGCCATTGTTATTCTCCTTTTGACTTCTTGGCAGCAGATCATGTTACTGCTTATAGTACACCCCAAGTATATGAAGCTGCCCACTTGTCATCACGGATCAATTCGCATGCATTTTCAACACTTTGCAATAGCTCTTCTGCATCATTCACTGGTGTTACATAGACGATAGCTTTCAAGTGTCCCCAAAGGTAAAAATATAATGGGGTGAAGTAGGGGGATGTGGGTGGCCAAGGCACTAGACTACCGCGTCCAATCAAAACAAAAACAATGTACTACTATCTTGTCACTGTGTTGTTTGTAAACAAACACTGGTACAAAACCAAAACAAAAATAACACAATAATATGATCAGATACTTATGAAAACAGAAGTCACTATTACTCCAATAAATAAACATTTTCCTTCAAATTTTCATATAAGGAATTGTTCTTATTTTTGATCCAGGAGCACGCTGACGCTTTTTCCAAACATAGGTGACTTACCCTGTATAGTGCACATGCTGGAAAGTGATTAAATACTATTTTTGACGATATACAGGGTGGTGCAGATAAAAGTAGCCCATGTAAGTGTAAATACAGAAGCGAAGTGCTCAAAAAGAACTCGCCTTTCATAGAAGATGAAAATGGTTCCCTATCCAACACAGCTGTGGACATCTAATCATGTTCAGATACTCTTGCACAGATACATTTTGTACAGATCTGGTAGCACAACCAAACTCTATATTGCTCTCTTTGCCGGTGGCCCTCTTTCCAGAAACTTGTCCTGAAAATTTTGCGGGTTTCGTTATTCGAACCTGTTCTCACATACGTTTCCACAATTTTCACTCTTTCTTCTTCTTTTGCAGAATGCGAACAGACATGTGTAATTCGACTGACGACTGATGAAATGCTGACAGGAAGAATGCCAACAATCGATTATTGCCTAACACTGTCCATTGTTACAGCTATTTACTCATTTCGTATGATACGATACAATAAAATACGATAATTGAATTTCAAGCAGTCAAAATATCGCATTCGCATTCAAACGGGAGGCGGGTCACCCAGTGGTTACTATTCATAGTGATAAATAAGAAACACACATCCAATTTGATTTTCAACAATGCATTCTTGTTTATGCAAGCAGTTAAATTCAAGCAGTTTCATAGTATAATAACGTAATACCCATGGGTGGGCAACTCGTGCTCTCAAAGTGTCAACACAGTCTCAGTGCAGATAGAACGGACTCTGTACTAGCTGTACTGTCTGTGTGCGGTTCTTTCAAGACACAAGTTCGAACGCGTCTGCAGTAAGTGGCGGCTCGTTTTAAGTGAAAAATATAATTCCCAGATCATTTCCCTTTAGTTACGAGTCGAAAGAGAATTTTTTTATTAAGAAGAGAGGTAAAGCTTGTATTATGTTCTATTACACTTTCTTACGCATGACTTTTATGTTACAAATATACAATGAAGGTTTTAGTAAAGAAATACTGTCTGCATCTGCTTTAGAACAGCTAAAGGTAAAAATGGATATCAACAACGTGAGACTGATATCAAATATCATTAGCACGTTGTGCTTGCGAGTTACAGAATTGCACGACATATTATGATCGAGTAGCTAAGAGCATTTGTGGATAAATTTGAAATGTGGCAGTATCATGTAGTAGAACATAGACAACTTCACTTTCTCTGAATATGAACTATCTTGAAGGGTAATAAGAAAATATTCTTATCAAATATAAGACCGTACTTCAAGACCTACAGCAGAATTCACTATTAAGTTTGGAGAAACAGTGACAATTGACAAGGAATAGAGATGTTTCTGAAATCCTTTTGGCTTACAGCCGATAGAAAATCCTGAAAATGTATGGCTTGAATTGATAAATCTACAGAACAACACGCCACTCAGATTCCAGCAAAATCAGGAATCGAACTGTTCGTAATGAATAAAGACTTGAAACTTCTATCATTCTACGTTTCAAATAATACATATAATAAGAAATATTAAAAATAGGCCTATTGTAATAATAAATAAATGTTGCAGCTATATTTGTTGTATTCTTCAAAAGGTTGTATTCAGTTTGTGTTTCCAGTACTAAACTAATTTACAAAGCTAGAAAATAATATAATTTTGTTACGTGTTTAGGTACAGTCTGTCTAAAATTACTATAATTATTGTACCATGCGTCATTCTGAAATTCAAATCATGGAGTAGATATCACGACCACCTGCATGAGCCGCCAGAGCGCACCGTGGCTTTTGCAGCGAAACTACAAACAACTTGTAACTGCTGCGGCTGGCTCCGTCTGCCTTTCTCTCTTTCAAGGTTTTTAGCACTTTGGGAGCACGAGTTGCCCATCCATGGTGATAAAGTTGCCTCGTTTAATTATTAGGCAGCGGCATTCCTTTTAAGATTTGTAGGTCTTTATTGCATGCACCGATAATAAAATGAAAATGCGACGTTGTCACGTCTTGTTTGTTGCTGCTGTATATTAATATAACATGGATATTGGCTAGGCTTAATTGCTCAAAGCATGAGTTAATTTGAAGATTATTTAGATTATTTATTTTAAATTAATTATTTAAAGAAATAATTAAATGTTTCTTCATAAGGAAAACCGGAAAGTTTCACTTTTTGTGATAATTATTTTATTGTTAAGGATTGGCCCTTATTGTAAGAACTATATATTTCACGGCGAATGTAATCACACGTAAAACCATCTACTTTATTAAATTTTGTGACTTTGTGTCCACGCTTTTTAGGTGTCTTAGGTCCCTTTTTTACAATTTTACTTACAGTATTTCTATTTAATTTAAGAATTTTAGATGTCTCCGAAATTTTTCCTTTACCTAAATTGTTTTTCAGAACATACGTGTGAGCATTGCACACAAACGTTTGACACTGCTTACATTATTTTAGTATAGCTTTTGAATTTGAATAGTTATTTAACGCTGATATATTATTATTATTATTATTATTATTATTATTATTATTATTATTATTATTATTATTATTACCATCGTCGTTATTGGCGTTCATGGGTATCGGTTCCGACACTTCACTCGCTTCCCACGGCCTCCACATTTTTATTATACACTGAACTGTAATATAATTAATTTTCACTGTGAACTAGAACAAGACTCACTGCTAAAATTTGCAACTCCGCGTGGAATATTGGAGCGGCCTTCAAAAGACTTGACGACGACAATGGAGCGGCCTTCAAAAGACTTGACGACAATGGAGCGGCCTTCAAAAGACTTGACGACGACAATGGAGCGGCCTTCAAAAGATTTGACGACGACAATGGAGCGGCCTTCAAAAGACTTGACGACGACAATGGAGCGGCCTTCAAAAGACTTGACGACAATGGAGCGGCCTTCAAAAGACTTGACGACGACAATGGAGCGGCCTTCAAAAGACTTGACGACGACAATGGAGCGGCCTTCAAAAGATTTGACGACGACAATGGAGCGGCCTTCAAAAGACTTGTCGACGACAATGGAGCGGCCTTCAAAAGACTTGACGACGACAATGGAGCGGCCTTCAAAAGACTTGACGACAATGGAGCGGCCTTCAAAAGACTTGACGACGACAATGGAGCGGCCTTCAAAAGACTTGACGACGACAATGGAGCGGCCTTCAAAAGACTTGACGACGACAATGGAGCGGCCTTCAAAAGACTTGACGACGACAATGGAGCGGCCTTCAAAAGACTTGACGACGACAATGGAGCGGCCTTCAAAAGACTTGACGACGACAATGGAGCGGCCTTCAAAAGACTTGACGACGACAATGGAGCGGCCTTCAAAAGACTTGACGACGACAATGGAGCGGCCTTCAAAAGACTTGACGACGACAATGGAGCGGCCTTCAAAAGACTTGACGACGACAATGGAGCGGCCTTCAAAAGACTTGACGACGACAATGGAGCGGCCTTCAAAAGACTTGACGACGACAATGGAGCGGCCTTCAAAAGACTTGACGACGACAATGGAGCGGCCTTCAAAAGACTTGTCGACGACAATGGAGCGGCCTTCAAAAGACTTGTCGACGACAATGGAGCGGCCTTCAAAGATTTGACGACGACAATGGAGCGGCCTTCAAAAGACTTGACGACGACAATGGAGCGGCCTTCAAAAGACTTGACGACGACAATGGAGCGGCCTTCAAAAGACTTGACGACGACAATGGAGCGGCCTTCAAAAGACTTGACGACGACAATGGAGCGGCCTTCAAAAGACTTGACGACGACAATGGAGCGGCCTTCAAAAGACTTGACGACGACAATGGAGCGGCCTTCAAAAGACTTGACGACGACAATGGAGCGGCCTTCAAAAGACTTGACGACGACAATGGAGCGGCCTTCAAAAGACTTGACGACGACAATGGAGCGGCCTTCAAAAGACTTGACGACGACAATGGAGCGGCCTTCAAAAGACTTGTCGACGACAATGGAGCGGCCTTCAAAAGACTTGTCGACGACAATGGAGCGGCCTTCAAAAGATTTGACGACGACAATGGAGCGGCCTTCAAAAGACTTGACGACGACAATGGAGCGGCCTTCAAAAGACTTGACGACGACAATGGAGCGGCCTTCAAAAGACTTGACGACGACAATGGAGCGGCCTTCAAAAGACTTGACGACGACAATGGAGCGGCCTTCAAAAGACTTGACGACGACAATGGAGCGGCCTTCAAAAGATTTGACGACGACAATGGAGCGGCCTTCAAAAGACTTGACGACGACAATGGAGCGGCCTTCAAAAGACTTGACGACGACAATGGAGCGGCCTTCAAAAGACTTGACGACGACAATGGAGCGGCCTTCAAAAGACTTGACGACGACAATGGAGCGGCCTTCAAAAGACTTGTCGACGAGAATGGAGCGGCCTTCAAAAGACTTGACGACAATGGAGCGGCCTTCAAAAGACTTGACGACGACAATGGAGCGGCCTTCAAAAGATTTGACGACGACAATGGAGCGGCCTTCAAAAGACTTGACGACGACAATGGAGCGGCCTTCAAAAGACTTGACGACAATGGACAGCGACATAATTAAAATTATTGAAACTACAAAGCTTCCGTCCTCTTTGACACCGCTAGGCTACTAATTGAACGTGGCTACTTTTTACCGGCATTACAGTATAATAAATTATGCAGCTGCATATTTTTCTTTTACTTTCGCCGCGACCCTACAATGCGACTTTCGATTTCCACAAGGTGTTCAAGAACAAACTTCAGAAAATATTACCAAGTGTTTTAAAAACAAATTTCACCGTAAAATGAAAATGAAAAAAAAAAAAAAAGGAGAGGAAAAATGCCCCCCCCCCGGAAATTGCCACCCTACCCAACTACCTAGGTTTCCTAGGCCTAAATCCACCACTGCATGTTGGGGCGGAAAGTGTTGATAGTTTGGCTACATTTGGGATAGGAAAACATTTTCCTCGACTTGTATGCAGTTAGTTGGAATGGCAACAAAGACAGGAGCCAATCACAAGGTTGTGACAGCTGTACGTCCACAATAATTAATAAAGTATCGCGCGCCCCAGAGGGGCATGTTCCCGAGTGACGGACGGCTTTGTGTGGCCAGCCGCGTTTTATTCAATTAATGCACATATGATGTATCGTGCGGACCCGCCCGGAGCGAGCGCGGTATTCTCCATTGTGCGAGATTGTCGATCTGATACAATTAAAACAAGCTAATAGAAAACACGTGACTATCACTGACGCACCGCTGTGCTTTTATTTTTTGTTAACCGACGAGGGCTCTTGCCGTATCATTATCGGGTTTTTTTTTGTATCCCGGCTAATGTCTGTTGGTTTTCAATGCCAAGCTCTTGACAACAAAATCACTGGCTCTTGTGGAATGGGTCTGGCCGGGCTTATTTGATACTCCATCTCGTACCACAGTACCCCTGCGGATATCGTTACATATAATAGATTGAGGACCAGTGAGATTTTGCATCTAAATGTTCTATGCTTTTCCGCTATACAGAATGTTCATAAAAAATCTAAATGAAGCACTTTTGATAAAATAATCGCACTATCACCCGCTCACACATATACCTGAAACTGACCAATATGTTCTAACGATTCTAAACTCTGTTTATCATAGTCCCGTCTCTAATTTCCGGCAGCCAATCGCGTTGCAGGTCATCTACATTTAAACGTGTGCGTCTTGTGATTCGCTTATGAAGACGTCATGCATTTCTTAAGGCTCGATAAATACTTAAGGGATTATGTACGTGAACGAACACAGATATTATCAGAAAATGCAGGCTCTAAATTTATAACATTTTATAAAGAAATGAACTCACAATTGGACAAAAATTACAAGGTACAACAACAAGACTTATTGAAACTTAAATAACTGATAAAAGTATAAAAAAGGTTACTAATAATATTTTTTTAGAATTCACTTTTTACTTTAAATTAAATTTTCCAAAATTTGAAAATTTTCACACATATTATTTTATAACTCCACATCCATTAGAGACAGAATTATGAAATTTTGTAGATTGATTTAACATGCATTTATGCAAAAGGTAGATTACAATATGCCCATTTCTTTGAAAATAGAAATATTAGGTCACAAAACATTATGTAAATTTTAATATATTTTATATAGTACAAATAAAAAACTAATTGTATTAAAATAAACAACTCTACATGTCTGACAGTAGTCTACTTTTCAGAAATAAGTGTTTATTACATGCAGGAAAAATGTTAAAGATGTCAGAAAGACCATAACAACGTTATGGTTACCAAATGATGTCACTACAGAATTGTTTTGTTTTTTTCATACTTTGATAAAACTGGTTTGAAAATAGTAACCTTTTTTATACTTTTATCAGATATTTAAGTTCTCATAAATCTTGTTGTGGTACCTTGTAATTTTTGTCCAATTCTGATTTCATTTTCTTATAAAATTTTAGAAATTTAGAGCCTGCATTTTCTGATAATATTTGTGGTCGTTCACGTACATATACCCTTAATATAATCGCCCGCCATTTTGGCTCTTTCGTTGGCGTTCGCAGAAAGCACACGAAGACGTTATTTGCCGCTCAATTGTTTGCTGAATTACAGTGCGTTTGATTTATTATCATAGGAGCTACGACATGATAATGTTTAACGGTGTGGAAAATAGATTCCTCGTATGGTGGCTCGGCAACGAAAGAACAAAAATGGCGAACGATACTACCTAACTAGACTTTATAGAGCCTTCACTTCCTAAAACGTAAGCAAAGAGGAGGAGTCACGCCGGGAATAACAGCGTCGCGACTTTAGTAAGTGGATAGAGTACACGATTTACTAAGCATTGTTGGTGTTCACTTTCATTCGAATTATCACCAGGCAGAAAAATTAAACTGGGCATTGTTGCAGGTGTTCACGTTTCATTGGTAAAGTCTGTCTCAAAATAAAATGTAGGCTACCATATCAAAGACTTCGTTGTAAATAAAAAAAAAATGCGTTGTAAAGAGACTTTCTGGATGGCATAACATTTATGTTTCAGTTCCAAAATTTCGCGACACACTCCATAGGGCCATGGGGACACACTGGTTAGGAACCACTGGCTTAGGCCTTAGATGATACAGTGTCGTTAAATAACTATAGTCGCGACGCTGTTATTCCCGGCGTGACTCCTTCTCTTTGCTTACGTCTTAGGAAGTCAAGGCTCTATAAAGTCTAGGTAGGTAGTATCGTTCGCCATTTTTGTTCTTTCGTTGCCGAGCTACCAGACGAGGGATCTATTTGCCACACCGTTAAACATTATCATGTCGTAGCTCCTACGATAATAAATCAAACGCACTGTAATTCAGCAAATAATTGAACGGCAAATAACGTCCTCGTGTGCGTTTGCGAACGCCAACGAAAGAGCCAAAATGGCGGGCTATTATATATATTAAGTATTTATCCAGCCTTAGGAAATGCTTAACATATTCATCAGCGAATCACAAGACTCACACGTTTAAATGTAGCCGACATGCAACGTGATTGGCTGCCGGAAATTAGAGCGACCAGACTATAATTGTAAATATGGATTCCTGAGAAAAGTGAAAACTATCATTATTAATAAAAAAAGATTCATATACTTTCAACGGAATTCGAACCTTAGACGCAGAAAGTCGAAAGATGATACATCTACTGGATATGCGATTCTTGGAAATGTCTACTGCAATATCAGTCTATATCTCTATAGTTCATTTCTATACGGGAGGCGAGGCTTTTCCTTTCGCTTCCTCCTAGAATCCCTAGGGATTACCCGTTTAAAATATAACCTCATTCAATATTTCATTCCAGTGTTATTTATTTTCCTTCACATCTAATTTTTATCTGTTTATTTCTATTCTCTTTTTTTTCGCATTTCCTATCCGTTATGTGTCTGGTTATATCTGCACACGTATTTCTGAATTTTCCCGCTGTTTCTTTTTTCTTCTTCGGTGTTGCCACTAGGGATCCGTTTCTCTTCTTCAGCCTCTTCCCAGTAAGCTTTTCGCCTGTTCTTTACCTTGCCGTTCCCCCCACGGGATTGCTACACAGGCTGGCTGCAGCATTGCATTGACACAAGAAATTTGTTGAACTTCTACGCTCACTTTATCCCTCGTATCATTATTGAGCGATTAAATGTTTTGATGTTAACTTGTTAAACTAGCAGTCTCGTTTAAAATGCAATATCACAATTCTTAGAAATTATTCACATTGAAGGGAAGGGAAAAAGGATCACTGACGCGAAAAAACTAATAATCAAGCTGAACTCAATTGAAACGTGTAGTTTCAAAACCAGACAATTCCAGTATGATTTTTTTTCATAAGTGTGAAAAGGAAACGTTAATAAAACTGCACTGTTTTGAAGTTAGTTTCAGCTTGCAAACTCGTTTTATTTTCTCTTCCCTATCCAAATATGAAGCAAAAGATATCGCCATTAATTCACGCAGTAAGTTCTGATTGCCCAGAACTATATTGTGCGACTTTGAAACTTTACATCTCTTCTACAGGGATATCATTTTATTTTTACTTCAATTTTTATTGTACCTGAGTTTTTTAATGTACTTCACTCCCACTCCCTCTACTAGTAAACTTCCAACCGTTCTCCACACAGAACCAAGGCCACGTATGCGGTCATAGTAAGCAGTACTGAGTTAGTGAGTATAGTACGTTCCAGAAATATTTTCGCGTTTTCCAGTGACGAAAGAGCTTTCAATATTGAATCATATTTTCGCACAGATACTGTCATCCTTTTGCTTACGTCGCATCCCGGTTTCACCCATCCGCTTCTGCTCACTTCTCTGTAAAGGCTAGTGGCTGGGCTGTCTTAGCTCTTTTCTGGAAACATTAATTTCTGTTAGGAATTGGACGTTTACGTAATATTATACAACTGTTTAAAATAACTTAAATAAAAGAGCCTCGTTAAGTAATTAACTGTCACGTGATTTCCCCTCTTTCTGCGACCCTGCTATATAACCATTTGGACGGACAGTAGATAGTATGTCTGAGTAATTTTATCTTTTCGGATCGGGCAGAAGTGAAGATTGAATTTACAGTACGTAAGGTACTCTTTTATAGAGTAGGTACAGAATTATTTCAACATGAGTTACTAGTACGAAGGTCGAAACTGGTAATTGGAATTAGGTAAAATAGTCTATAGTGTGATAATATGCACAAAAGAGCTGAAGTCTGTATAAAATGAACGGCCATCATTTTAAAAAATGTGTTTAAATATTCATATTATGATTATTTTTCAATTTAACTTCATTCTCTTTATTGTATGCTAATGTGTTGTAGACAGTATAATATACACTACATAATGAATATGTCCGAAGGTCCACACCTGTGGAGTAACGGTTAGCGCGTCTGGCCGCGAAACCAGATGGCCCGGGTTCGATTCCCGGTTGGGGCAAGTTATCTGGTTGAGGTTTTTTTCCGGGATTTTCCCTCAGCCCATTATGAGCTGGGCCGCGGACTCATTTGACCGGCATTATCACCTTCATATCATTCAGACGCTAAATAACCTAAGCTGTTGATAAAGCGTCGTAAATAACCTACTAAAATAAAAAAAAAAACGTCTGAGTGGATAGCTCAGTTCGTGAGTAAAAACACTTATTCTTAATACTGTACTGTATTTTGATTACGCAAAAACCTAATGAAAATTATCAAACTCAAAATTGCGATATTTCCTAGTTTACATAAATGGACGAACTATTTTCCTTCCCTCCTGTACCTAGCAAAGTGATTTGTTTGTATTTTACGCCAGTATCATCGAACTCCAGTCGTGGAAGGGGGTAGCAAATAGTGTTTCCGGTTTTCAACCGTTAATCCAAAGGTATAGCCAAATTAATATTTTTTTTTATTTTAGTTGGTTATTTAACGACGCTGTATCAACTACTAGGTTATTTAGCGTCGATGAGATTGGTGATAGCGGGATGATATTTGGCGAGATGAGGCCGAGGATTCGCCATAGATTACCTTGCATTCACATTACGGTTGGGGAAAACCTCGGAAAAAACCCAACCAGGTAATCAGCCCAAGCGGGGATCGAACCCGCGCCCGAACGCAACTTCAGACCGGCAGGCAAGCGCCTTAACCGACTGAGCCACGCCGGTGGCTAATTAATATTAGAAATGTTAGTAAAAATAAAATGATGTCCCTGTATTATAGTAATAGGAGTAGTAAAGGTAAAATAAGATGACTGCACACGTCGATGAAAGTTCTAGTAATTAGAAGGTAATGGGGAGCACGAATACAAAGATGTCAATTCATTTTCAGGACTATTTTCGACTTGACCGAATAATGAATTGTCTATCCCGGAAAAAAAGTAGAGGAGACATTAAAGAAACTATAAAAGTCGGTCTGGCATGAAGATTGCAGAAATTCAAGACTGGGTTTAGCCACCTTCGTGTACAGTCAGGAATTTAAATGCCATAAAAGCTGGTAGTAAAACTGAATTGAACACTTGATATAACGAGACAAGCACCGACGCGACGTGTGAGAGCGGTCATACTGCCTGGCGCAGGCGTGAGCGAGCTTCTTTCGGCTGAACGGATTGAGCCCCATTGTTAGCGTTGCCACGGCAACCGTCAGGAAGCGAGGACGTCATCCTGATAGGATCTCACGAAAGCTCCTCCCGCCGATTCAGTGCTCACGTTAAATCCCCATTTCGTGCTCAATAGCTCAACATTGACATAAGTGACGAGTCGAGTATTTAAAGAACGCGTTCATTCCCAACTACCATTTTGTTTTCCAAATCCCGAACCCATTCGTTAGTGATATTTTTATCCTGTGAATGTGTGTATGAATCATCCATTATGGAAAGAGCCCCAACTCTAAGATGCAGAAATTTTCAGGAGAAGGATTTCTTTTGTTTTACTCTGATAACACTGAATAACAAAAAAACATTTTCGATGGATATCTTGGTACCCAACAGGTGTTCTAAGACAATTGAAACATGCCGATTCCAAATATGCAAACCATTTGTCTCTATTGAATAATTTCGAGGGAAAAATTGTTCCGGAGCCGGGTATCGAACCCGGGACCTTTGGTTTAACGTACCAACGCTCTACCACTGAGCTACTCGGGAACTCTAACCGACACCGATCCAATTTTTCCCTCTATATCCACAGACCTCAAAGTGGGCTGACAACCGTCAAGCAACCAACTTCGAGTGCACACTAACTCCGTGTGACTTAAATTGTGGTTTTCTGTTAACGAACAGTGACGTGTATTATGCAAATCAAGATTTCAGGTATAACTCCCTGTAAAGTTGATTTGAATAATTTCGAGGGAAAAATTGTTCCGGAGCCGGGTATCGAACCCGGGACCTTTGGTTTAACGTACCAACGCTCTACCACTGAGCTACTCGGGAACTCTAACCGACACCGATCCAATTTTTCCCTCTATATCCACAGACCTCAAAGTGGGCTGACAACCGTCAAGCAACCAACTTCGAGTGCACACTAACTCCGTGTGACTTAAATTGTGGTTTTCTGTTAACGAACAGTGACGTGTATTATGCAAATCAACTTTACAGGGAGTTATACCTGAAATCTTGATTTGCATCAACCATTATGTATAACAACTCACAGACAGGAGTTTCAGTAGAGCATTTATTGCTACATGGAGTACTAATGAACATGGCTTTAGCTAAGAAAATGGTGCAATTGCGCCACATGAGACATAATTATAGTAGTAATATTTCAGTACCACCCTTTAAGTTTTGGAAGTGTCTGTCTGCAATGGTCTTCCTCATTTGTGGACCTATGAACACTCCTTCTTTCACTTTCGCGTAACTCAACTCTGGAAACTTGTTGCACAGGTACCAAAAAGCATCTGAGTCGGTGTCCAGTGCCTTCACGAAATTCTTCATGAGTCCCAGCTGTATATGAAGCGGTGACATGATGACTTTGTCATGCTCAATCCATGGCACACGAAGGCTGCATTCTATCTCTCAACGGCCAATTGTTCTTTATGTGATGGTTCTTTCTATCTCTGCTGTCCCACTCGCAGATGAAGCAGCAGTACTTGGTGTACCCTGTCTGCATTCCCATGAGAATAGTGATAACGTTTAAATCACCACAGATACGCGGTAGTGTATTTTTTCAAGAAATAGCGACATGGTTTCGTACGTATCTTTCAGGTGCGTAGAATATGCAACCGGTACTGACCCATATCTGTTTCCATTGTATAATAATATTATTTACTATCTTCAAACTTGTCTTAGGTGAGTTTATGAACAGTCGCCATGCTTCAGTGCTGTGTTCTACTCCGAAGCTTGACATAAGATCTTGAATGTGCATACATTATCAAATAGTGTCACTCATTGCAAAGAACTTCACAAGTTCTTTATGTCTGTGCCGAAACTGTGAAGTCATAACCGGCGCAAGAAACTTTAAATTGTTTAAGACCTGAACCGAACAGTTCAGCTCGGTCTTTTGTTAGTGCCAGGTCCCGTACGAATCGCAAAGTTGAGCATTATTCATTAAATGAATATCTTCTTCAGGTTGATAGTAGTCAGAGTCTGAGTCGTTGGTAGGAGTTGAAAGAGGACTTTCTTCTTGCGTTTCTTCATTAACTTGTATTCTGCAGGTGCTGTTGATATTGGACAAGTGACGGGGTCACGTGAAATTGGTTTAGAAACTGAAGGAACGTCTGAATACTTTACAGGTGCACTAGTGTTGTAGGAGAATCCGGTGACGTTTGACAAAAAGAAATAACAGTCTGTGGTGTGGTTGCTTGACTCACGCCATATCATAGGAACTCCAAATGTCAGATGGTGGTTGTTCTTCGCCTTCCTTATCCAACCGCACAAGTTGCATGCATAGATCAAACAGATGAACTATGGTGCCCACGACTTACCACTATCCACTTTCGAATCAAAGTATAGTTCATATGTTTTCCTAAGAAACGGTGTAAAAGTTTTCCGATGGAATTTGCCTGTTACATAGCCGCACACGTATCAAAACACATCTTGTGAAATTCTACATCATCTGGAAAAACGACAAAAAAATTCGACGAACCGTGTTCCATGTAAAAATAAAATTTCTTCGATAATTTCAAAACCTGACGTGATAGCGCAAAACGGTTTACAGATTTGAAATCAGCATGAAAAACTACATTAGAAATAGTAAACATCATGTCAGATATCTACCACTTGCCTATCAGTGTAAGTTGCATGATCGATAAAAGATTCCTCTGATATTACTTTAAGTAATGAATTAAGAAATCTGTGTCGCTGTCTGTCAGCGCTAAACGTTAGAAGTATAATCACAATATTCGTGTGTAGATTTGGGTTATTTTGACACAGGAACATGTACTTCAGGTAGAGTTGGGGCTTTTTCATTTGGAATTGGTGTCTAGCATCGAGGACTGTAATTGGCAAACTAACGAAAAAAAATATATATGGATTTTTTTGATTGGGAATAGCTGTGTAGCATCATGGACCATAATATGCAACGAAAAATTAAATGAAAATCGAAGAAATGTGGATTTGGGTCTTTTCAATATTGGACGATTCTTTGGCATGCATAAACGACTCCTCTCGCCTATGTCATATGTGTGTGCTAACTAACGGCAGGCGTGGTCTAGGCTAAACAATTTGAGGGTTGCGTGTAGATAACATAACATAAAAATATGGTGCTTACATTAAAACGATTTTAATTTTTGCTATATTACTCTCCTGTATCGGAGAGTTAAAGGCTTTATTCCCGAAAATTCAGCATTTAGTTAAGAACAATATTGCATGATTCTTAGTAATGTATGTATGTATGTATGTATGTATGTATGTATGTATGTATGTATGTATGTATGTATGTCTTTTCACACTCGATAACTATTTATTTATTTATTTATTCAATTATTAATCCATCCATTTATTCATTTATTTACTTATTTATTTATTTACCTATATATTAATTTACTTATTAATTTATTTATTCATTCAATTGTTATTTAGTTTATTTAATTTATCTACGTATGTATTTACTTATTTCTTTATTGAGATATTTACTTATTTCATTATTTATTTATTTACTTATTTATTTATTCATTTACTTATGTATTCATTTATTTCTTTATTTATTTATTTACTCATTTAATTATTTATTTAACTATTTATTTACTTATTTGTTTAATTATTTATTTTATTTATTCATTCATTTATTAATCAGTTTATTTATTTATTTACGTACGAATTTACATATATATTTATTTAGATATTTACTTATTTACTCATTTATTTATTTACTTGTCTACTTATTTATTTATTTATTTATTTACTTATTTATCTATTCATTTATTTAATTAATTTATTTATTCATTTATTTATTTCATTTATTTATTTATTTACTAGTTTATTTATGTATTTATTTATTCATTGATTTATTTATTCATTTATTCATTCATTCATTCATTCATTCATTCATTCATTTATTTGTTATTTAGCTTATTTAATTTATTTTTGCGTATGTATTTACTTATTTCTTTATTTAGATATTTACTTATTTCATAATTTATTTACGTATTTATTTACTTATTTATGTGTTTATTAACTTATTTATTTATTCATTTATTCATTTACTTACGTATTCATTTATTTATTTATGTATGTATTTATTTATTTATTTACACATTTATTCAGTTAATTATTTATTTATTCATTCATTTATCAGTTTATTTATTTATTTATTTATTTAACTTACTTATTTACGTACTATTTTATCGACTCCTATTAGGAGAACGCATGGAGGGTTTTCCTTCCATCTTCTGAAGTCAAGGTGACTCCATGCCTCCATCGATCCTGAAGGGGCAGGGTGAACTAACAACGCTACGTCCGTCATACGCGAATCGTTACGCTAACCCTCGGTTAGACGCATTCTCACCCTCATCAGTCGACTGTGCGACTAGGCATCCCCACATGTCCCCAGACCACTAGCCCCTTCCACACTCCAAGCAGAGATCGGAGAATTTCTGTGAAGTTGAGAATGGAATGAATATACATCTGCCGGAATGATTAATGGAATGATATGGGAATCAGGAGAAAATTCGAACTGCCGCCTTGTCCATCATAACTGCCACAGGACCCAGGACTGCCTGCGTGACATGCTGGTGGTCTAGACCATTGGTATTAAATCTATTATACGCGACCCCCAGGAGTACGCGGGGTTGTCTCAAGGGGTACGCATCCCACTGACTAGGTTATAAAATGCTGATATTATTTATTTTATTATGCTTGTTGGTAATAAAATCATTGGAGTTTATGCATTTTCTTTTACAATATCAACTCTTTTTTCTTGTTTCAGTAAAATTTTACATAATTCATACTATATTTCTTCAATAATGTCTAATAATAATAATAATAATAATAATAATTATTATTATTATTATTATTATTATTATTATTATTATTATTATTATTATTATTATTATTATTATTATTATTATAAGCAACATTTAAAATACCGATAATGTAAATTGTATACAATTTTAATAATAATCCCACCCTTAATAAAATTCTGCGTACGCCACTGCTGCTATCTGAAATTTACTAACGGTCTTACTAATAAAAACTCTACATACAGACGTTTAAATGTCTTATACGTATACAATGAGTAGCTCATTTATGCGTCATGTGTAAATTCCTTACTAATAATCACTACATACGTCGCGAATAACAGTATAACTGTTACACAGCTACGTCATAGTTTCGTCATTACTTCGTTACGAAAGATAATAAAATATCTGAGGTTCTCTATTGCATCCGGTAGAGCGCTCTAGTGTGGCGTGTTAATTATCGATAGTACAACTGGCTCTAATCGATTACCATATTATATTTTGGTCAAAGAGTACAAGCTACAGTAATATTATTCTAATTATTCTGTGCTCTTTGGTTTGTTCTTCTTTGGTTACTAGGCAACCATAATCATAAAATGACAGTCGATACGAACAGCTGTTAGAGGGGCGGCCATTTTTTCTCTATATACAACGCTTAAACAAGGGGTTTCGTGTATATACTGCAAAGCAATTCCCATTGTATAGTTACAGGCTGTTTATACTGTACGTCCATCGCTTCTGCATGGTTTATTAGTAACGTTTTCTGTCTCAACTCTGCATAAGTCTAGTATAACAACTATACACGGTTTATTAGTAAGACTGTAAGCATATTGGGAATTAAGGCGTTCCCAAAATACGCTATGAAATGTTTCAAATAAAACAATGGGCCGTATTAATAGACATTCTTAGTGCGGGCTTCCGGTGGATGATCAGCGAACTAACGTTTTTCGTATTCGTAAACCAGTGTTAGCGATATGATATGATATGAATCCTGTACAAGTAATCAGTCGATAGCCGGGGCTAGTTTAGCACGCTCGTAGCACGAGCTAGCGAAATGATTTCTATCTCGGAAAGGAAGCAAAAACGAGCAAAATTGTAATAAAATTTTGTTTGAAATATCTCAAAGAATAACC
The DNA here is from genome assembly GCA_025594305.2 of Periplaneta americana. Classification (NCBI taxonomy): domain Eukaryota; kingdom Metazoa; phylum Arthropoda; class Insecta; order Blattodea; family Blattidae; genus Periplaneta; species Periplaneta americana. The sequence goes on along the minus strand of JAJSOF020000027.1, from coordinate 93,397,169 downwards.
TCCTTAAATTAATGACATTACTTACAGCTCATCCATAGTTTAGGTCTACAAATGTGAGTTTTCTTGTCCTGTTATAATGTACCGCCTAAGGCGGTAGCCATGCCCTATGCTTACCACCCAGTCCTACGACGACGACGAAGATGATGATGATGATGATGATGATGATGATGATGATGATGATGATGATGATGGTGATGATGATGTAGTCACAATGTATGTAGTAAGTATTTAATTTCTATACATTATGTTATAACTAAGACCAAAATAGATAAATGCGGCAGAATTGATTTGTGCCGTTGTAACACTCAACTTACGGATCAGTCACAAAATAGAAAAAGAAGTGAACGCTAGCCTTTTCATTTCTGAGTGCAGAGTGCAGTCGCTTCGATACGAAATTCATTTCACTTAGGTGATGAAGATCATCGGTCGGCGCTCACCTCGAGCTAACCTTTTATTAAAATCGGAAGCATCCCATTGTCCTTTGACCTAGGTTTTCCATCATACAAACTGACGTCAGTGTGCAAAGGCGGTGAACTATCGTAATATGCCACCAGATTTTGAAATAGAGTAGCTATTTCTTTTTAAGCGAGGTTTGGAATTATTATTATTATTATTATTATTATTATTATTATTATTATTATTATTATTATTATTAATTTTTTTGTAAAGTCATTAAGGGTGATATTGATTGTGAATCGTTCATAAGCAATATCAGTCTTCGTATTCCTGCTAAAGGTTTACGATTTCATAAAATTTTTTATAATAGAAATTCAAAATCTCTCTCTCTCCGATCTGCAGATGTATAAAATATGCTAATTTGCAGGGAGTAAGCTTGGATCCATTTAATGTGTAGTATACACCTTTTGAGTTTATCATGATATATCCTTACTTGTTATTATTGTTAGATATTGGTATTTATTTTGTTGCATTTGGTCAAAGATTAATGATGACTATTATATTGATTGCATTCCATCTCACTGCCATTTCTATCATTCATTCTCATCATCATTTCTTCTGTTTTGTTTTGTTTCGTATCTTGTGCTAACCTGTAATTGGCCTTGTGCTGTTGTTTTACACGTTAATATTCTAAATAAATAAATAAATAAATAAATAAATAAATAAATAAATAAATAAATATTATCATTATTATTATTAAATACAGATTGCACGACGATTCGAGGTTATTATTATTATTATTATTATTATTATTATTATTATTATTATTATTGAATACAGATTACACGACGATTCGAAGTTATTATTATTATTATTATTATTATTATTATTATTATTATTATTATTATTATTATTATTATTGAATACAGATTACACGACGATTCGAGGTTATTATTATTATTATTATTATTATTATTATTATTATTATTATTATTATTATTATTAAATACAGACTACACGACGATTCGAGGTTGTAGGTATTTATCTACGTCTTAAGGCCCATTTTCATTAACACCAATAATTTTTGCTGTTTTCTTAGATTTTTAAAAATTTGGTAATGCCATTATCTCGGATAACCCTCAGTTCTGTATTCACCACACCATTTATTATCCTGGTTTTCTGAAACTAAGTTTTCGTTTCATATTGCATGCGTACCGAAGCACGGACCAGTTTTATGTAAACTACCAATTCATTATCAAAATATACAAATTTACGAGTGTATGTTTGTTTAGTATGTGAAAATAATTTACCTACTGTAAGTTATGACCAAAATTGTCCTGAAACTCAGAAAGAAACCTAATATGACATATCAAATGAAGTACAATATGGGATGCGATGCCATGCAACACCGCAAGACACTGTCAGACAGGAGAATCTTCCAAGAGTAGCACAAGAGATTGCAGCGAGGCAAAACAAGAGGAGGCTCTGTGAAAGTAAGAGGACAAACACTGATTCCAAGAGGGTGGCCAGGATGTCAAAAACGAGGAAGGAGGAAACCAAGAAGAAGAAGAAGAAGCAAGGGAAAAGCTAAGGTCCTGGTCACTTCTGAAACACCCAAGATGAAAGAATCAACATTTTTTGTTTAATAAATTGTATTTTCTTAAAACATTTTTCTTCGTACAAATGGTCCCTCGCAGTTTTCATTTTCTCCAGTTTGCAAGAAATTTGCATGAATACTCTCTATATATCAATACACAAAAGTGTGCATGGAATTGACTCTTAAGTAAATAATTTTCGTGTAATGAATTTTTAACTTCCAAAAAATACGGAAATTTAACTAAAAAAATGCATCTTGATTACACAACTTTTAACACTGTATCACTTCGGAATATGTATGGTAAGACTTTCCTGTGTTAAATTTCAACGTACCTCAACACTCTACAAAAACATCTCAACACACAAACAACACAAACAAATATAACCACACAGGCGTATACAAACTCAATTGTAACACCTGCAACAACTTCTACATAGGACAGACAGGCAGATCATTTCAAACACGTTACAAAGAACACATCACAGCAATAACAAAATTACAAAACACCTCCACATATGCAGAACACATCACAAATGCTAACCACACCAACAGAGACATCAACACAGACATGGAAATACTGCACATCCAACCAAAAAGCCAGAAACTAAACACACTAGAACAATATGAAATATACAGACACACAAAAACACACCCCAACGAAATTCTTAACACACAACTCAATTTCAAAACACACACACTCTTTGACTCTACACTATACCACAGGAACACACCTCACAGGAAACAGAACAAGTGGCGCCAAGACCAACAACGACCAGTTCTGAAGATGACCCATAAATAGGTCGAAACATGTAAACGAGGTACGTTGAAATTTAACACAGGAAAGTCTTACCATACATATTCCTAAAAAAAATATTTCCAAAATGAAAAATTGTTACGTTCTTCACCATTGCTCAGATTTAAAAGTC